>JBBPSV010001241.1:0-10231 GCA_038093795.1 Retiboletus fuscus | reverse complement strand
TTGACTATCAGTCTGGGGGTGGTATGTGGTGGACAGCCAGAGGTCATAACTGAGGATTCTCCCCATCTCTTTGGCAAATGCTGATGCAAATTGGGGTTCCCTGTTGGAGATGACTCGATCAAAGAGACCGAAACGGTGGTAGACCTTGTGGAAGTAGAGGGAGGCGATGTTGACCACTGACGTGGATTTGGTGGTTGGGCAAAATATTGCTCCTTTGAAGGCCCGATCTACCCACGCAACTATAGCGTCCTTCCCCTTGGAGATAGGAAGGTCGGTGATCAAGTTGACTGATATGTCTTGGAAGGGGTGAGAGGCAGAGGTAGAGATGGGAATGAGGGGTGGAACACTGGAATTCATGTTGGTCTTGCATTGCTGGCAGACCACATATCCTTCCATGTAATTTTGAATGAAGGATGCCAAGGCAGGCCACCAGAATTCGGCAGAGACTAGCTGGCGGGTTTTGAGGTACCCGGGATGTCCGGCGGTCTTATGGTCATGACATCTTTGTAGGATTTCTCATCGGAGATTGCCATCTGGGGGAACATACACACGGTCTTGATAGGTGAGTATTCCTTCCTGGTTTTGCCAATCAGAGAGCTGGTGTTACGATGTGACCTGGCCCCATTCATTTTCTCTATTTTCTTACTTAGCTTAGTCTCAGCGGACCGCCATCCGCTTCATCTGGCACAACCCAGACCCATCTCACACGGCACGATGGTAGTTATCCCATGGACCGTATCATACGTTTCATTTCTGACTAATAACCCTGCTGTCATTGTCACTTCAGGTCGTTCTGACCACTTCTCTGTTTCATGATTATCTTTGATTGATAGCTGCTTCTGATCGACACTGATCGACAGATCCGCAGCGGATATGACTCATTTCGACTCCTCCCAAGTCTCTACGATTCCCCAAGTCATATCTCTCTTAGTTCCTCGTTCTTCCATTCCTTCCACGGAGTTCCACAACCTTCCATGGTCCGTGTATATAAACCTTAGTCTCTATGCTTGTATTCCCTAAGCTAGAGCTACTCAATCATACCTTTGAGATAACTCCTATGCTTGATCTCCCAAGACCAGGATAAGACTCGTCCTCTTTGGACTCATCGTACCCTTTGACGCTGAGCGTGCTCTTCGTGAGCAGATACCTCGCCCGAAGGACCTTTGTCGTACCATAGCGTCAAGAACGCTGGTACTCCTTAGCCCCAGAACCTCTCCTTGAGTCTATGCTCGACCCTACCTGGGCCAAGCGTAACAAAAGCTCTAGCTTACCACGTCGTGGCTACCATCAAGTAGGCCCTCCTCCTCAGCCTGACCACCACCGATCTCCACCTCATGGAGAGCCACTGATCAGCAAACCGCTGAATCCTCAGCCTCAGAAACATCAGACTCAGAAGTCTCTACCGAAGGCTCTGATAACCCCGACCTCGACCTCGAGCTACGCTCCCCATCCACGGAAGCAGAATCACAAGAACTCTCTAGACTACTGTCACACCAGCTTTCAGCAGGCGCAGTTATCCCTCGTAGCCCCACCCCACCGTCACCGACACTGATCGCTCAAAGCGGTCACATCTTCTCAGCCATGGCACCAGCCGCTCCCCAGCCCCAGACTCCCATTATGGGAACCAAGCCCATGGAAATCCGCCTCAGAGTCCCTGAGGACTTTGACGGAAACCTCACGAAAGCAAAGCCTTGGCTATGCTCGGTACAACTGTACCTATCCATTAACGCAGAAATCTACAATGATGATACTAGGCGAATTGCCTATGCACTCTCCTTCATGAAGAAAGGTATGGCATCCACATGGGCTGATACCTTCAGAGAATCAAAGATCTCCGGTGGAGGCTTCGCCCTCAGAAAGTGGTCCGACTTCGTCGCCAATTTCGAAGGAGTTTTCTCCCATTCAGAATCGGTTACCAATGTGCTCACGTGGCTCGCCACCAAACGCATGATCCCCGGAAAGAAGGGCGAGTTTTCCCCTTCTTTAGCTAACTACACCGCCCAGTTCAGGTCCAAGGTCTCCGCCACAGGAGTAACCGATGATTCGGTTCTAGTTTCCTATTACTCTGCGGGTATACCCGAAGATCTGATGTTCGACATTCTCCGGATGGAGAACCCCCCTACTAAAGTCGCTGACTGGTACAAGAAGGTGGCTCTCTTCAACTCTCATCGCCGCCGAGCCCGAGGGATCGCTCAGCAACACAAGAAACCCAGTACTTCGTATGTACCTGCTTACGCCAAGAAGGAAGAAAAGGACCCTGACACCATGGACGTCGACGCAGTCCGACTCCCTCCCAAGCTCACCGAAGCCGAAAGGCAGAAGTGCTTCAAGGAAGGTCACTGCCTCCAGTGCCGCCAGACCGGCCACATGGCAAAGGAGTGCAAAACCTATGACTCGCCTAAGACTCCCAAGAAGACTCGCAAGGTGAAGAAGGACGACGTCCCTGAGCTAGCTGACTGTGAAGAAGATGACGAGGTCGAGTCAGTAGCTAGGATCTCCTTCTCCTGCAAGGATTTTTAGAATGGAGGACCCCGTCAACGCGGACTCCTCCTAGGTGTGCTAATGTACTAGTATCTGAGACGCGCAAATCCATGCAGATCCCAGTCCAACTCATTGTACCCATGCACACCCTCAAAGCCGTTGACACCTGCGCCCTGATCGACAGTGGCGCCGATATCTCCTGCATCGACTGGGACTTTGTGCGAAAGCACAAACTCCTCATCACTCGACTACCAAAACCCATCCCAGTTCGGAACGTCAACCAGTCCAGCAACTCCCACGGAGCGATCCGGTTCACTTGCATCCTCTATGCCAATACTGGGGGGATTACTCAGAAGGTTCTCTTCCATGTCATGTCCTGTGGAAGTGAAAACGTCATCCTTGGACTCCCCTGGCTCCAATCCACCAACCTGAAAATCGACTGGTTCAAACAGACGATCGACATCCCCGAATCTTGCAACCAGTCCAAGGTTCTTTTTCAGGAACACAATGTCGCTACCTCCGAGCACAGTGACTGATTCAAGAGACCCAGCTTCGACTGGACTCCCCCACGCCAAGTAAAGGTCAACTGTGTTGACCACACCTGACTCTATGAGTATCTTGACGAAGAATCAGAGAGTGAGTTCTGTCAACGAGCTCATAACCATTATCGCATAGGCTGGATTCAACGGTGTGGATCGCGGTTCTATCCCCTAGGCTCTCCGGTCATCGCCAAGGTCACCTCTGCCATGCAACTCGCACAGGCAGAGTTCAATAAGAAACCCGAGGTCACCCTCCCAGCGGAGTATGAGCAATTCTGAAAGGTGTTTGAAGAACGACCAATCGGACAACTCCCACCGGAATGGACTTACGACCATGAGATTAACCTCAAAGAAGGCTTCGAACCTAAGATTGGCAAGCTATATCCACTATCTCCAAGGGAACGCGAAGCCACCAAAGCCTTCCTAGAAGAGAACCTCCGGTCTGGTGCCATCCACCCTTTGAATTCCCCTCAGGCATCCCCCTTCTTCTTCGTCCAAAAGAAAGAACTCGACCCCAATGGCAACCCGAAGCTCCGACCCTGTATGGATTACCGGAAGCTTAATGACCAGACCATCCGAGACGCATATCCCTTACCCCGGATTGACGACCTCATCAACAAAGTGCAAGACACGAAGGTCTTCACCAAGTTCGACGTCTGATGGGGCTACAACAACGTCCGGATCAAAGAAGGACACCAATGGAAAGGCACCTTCCTTACTCACAAGGGCCTCTTCGAACCCATGGTCATGTTCTTTGGCATGACTAACTCTCCTGCCATGTTCCAGCGTTTCATGAACGACTCGTTCCGGGACATGATTTCAGAAGGATGGCTCGTCATTTATATGGATGACCTCCTTATCTTTTCCCCAGATGAACAACTCCATACTGAACAGACTAAGCGAGTCCTTCAATGGATGGAAGAACTAGATCTCCACCTCCGCCTATCTAAGTGTTCCTTCGCCACGGAACAGGTGGACTACCTCGGCATGATCCTATCCCCCGGTAAGCTCGCCATGGACCCCATCAAACTTGACGGAATCACCTCCTGGCCTGCCCCAACCTCAGTCAAAGAAGTCCAGTCTTTTCTTGGGTTTGCCAACTACTACCGGCAGTTCATCCCGAACTACTCCACCATCGCTCGCCCCCTCATAGACCTCACCAAGAAAATCCAACCCTGGCACTGGGACTCGCCACAGGAAACCGCGTTCCTTCACCTCAAAGAACTCTTCCTCTCCAAGCCCGTGCTCTGCCTCCCTGACCCAAGTGCACCCTTCGCCATTGCAACTGACGCCTCTGGTGTGGCCACAGGTGGCATTCTTTTACAGACCGATGAAAACGGTGCCTGGCATCCGTGCTCCTATCTCTCCCAGTCGTTCTCCCCCACAGAACAAAACTACGACATACACGATCGCGAACTTCTCGCCATCATCCATGCCCTGAAGTCCTGGCACCACCTCTTGCACGGTTCCTCTACCCCAGTCCAGATCTTCACCGACCACAAGAATCTCACATACTTCTGCGCCCCACAGAATCTCAATCGTCAACAAGCCCATTGGTTATTAGATCTGGTGGACTTCGACTACAAGATGATCCACGTCCCCGGGTCTCTCCTCGCTGGTCCAGATGCTCTTTCCCACCGTCCGGACTTCCTTGCCCATGCACCGGACAACACCCAGACAGTCCTCCTCCCAGACTCCATTTTTGTCTGCCTTATTGATTCCGCACTCCGGGATCACATTAAGACTATGTCAAAGGACGACCCCTTATTCCTTCAAACACTCCAAGCCTTTGACAGCTCCATCCCCACCGCCTTTCACTCCCGCCTCAGCGACTGGCAACTTCATGAAGGCGTGTTGACCTACCAAGGTCGCGTCTATATCTCCCCTGTCGCCGGACTATGCAAGTCCATTCTACAATGCTGTCATGACCACGAGTCCACTGGACACCTGGGTTTCCTTAAGACTCGACAACTCGTTGCAAGCAAGTTCTGGTGGCCTGGTTTGGCCCAGTATGTTCGCAAGTATGTCGAGGGTTGTGCCCTGTGCCAGCAGCACAAGGTCAATACCCACCCCACAACTCCTCCCCTCACCCCCAACAAATCCACTGCCACTCGCCCCTTTCAGCAGATCTCCTGCGACATGATCACAGATCTCCCCATATCCAACGGTTTCACGGCTGTAATAGTCTGGGCCGACTTTGCATCTTCGAAGGGGGCTGTTTTTTGCCCTACTACCAAAACCGCCACAGCAGAGGACATCGCCGTCCTCTATTTTAAGAAGGTTTACCCCAGATTCGGTCTCTACGAGAAGATCATCTCTGATCAAGGCCCTCAATTTGCTTCTCGCTTCGTAAAAGAACTTGGTAGGCTTCTCGGATGTTCCCTTGCGTTATCCACCACGTATCACCCCCAGACTGATGGAGAAACGGAGTGGATCAATCAGGAACTCGAGACTTACTTGCAGATCTTTGCGAGGAACAACCCCACCACATGGGCAGATCGGCTGATCCACACCGAGTTTGCTCACAATCACCGCCCTCATTCCGTCACCGGCAAATCCCTGTTTTACCTAATGATGGGATATGAACCTACTCTGGTCCCCACCATCCTCCCACTCACGGATCTCCCCGCTGTGGAAGATCATATCAAGGAACTCACCGCTGCCCGTCAAGAAGCCCTTGCTGCACATGAACTAGCTAGGCAAGTCATGGCTTCTCGGAACAAAAAGAATTTCACCCCGTTCAAGAAAGGTGACCAAGTCTGGCTCGAGGCCAGAAATTTGAAATGCAACCTGACTCACCCAAAATTTGCCCCGAAATGTGAAGGACCCTTTACCATTACAAAGGTACTGTCTCCGATCACATACCAACTTCGCCTCCCCAAGACATGGAAAATACATCCGGTCTTCCATGCATCGCTCCTCACCCCGTACAAGGAGAACTCCATCCACAGCCCCAACTTCCCATCACCCCCACCTGACCTTATCAATGGAGAAGAGCAATATGAAATTGAAAAGATCGTACAACATCGGGGTTCTGCTGCCAACTGCCAGTTCCTCGTCCGCTGGCATGGCTTTACCGCCGCCGATGATACCTGGCTCCCCGAACGGGAGTTTAAACATGCGCAAGCAGTCCTCCGAAGCTATAAGAAGCTTCACCCCAAGGTCTTCCTCCCTTAGAACTCTACACACTGGTCTCTACATGAGAATCACCAACCAAGTTTCACCCGCCTTCGAACTTCTCGCAGCATGTCTTACTCCCCATCCACTGAATCATCCCTCACCGAATCATCTCTCGCTGACTCCGCTCTTCCGTCACTCAAGGGAGTCGATGAAGCGTCACCCCTCGCCCGGGAACTCTCCGTTCCCACTATCCATCCCCCTATGGTTCTTGCCGACGACTCCACCAGTAACTCCGCCACCCCCGGGTGGAACACTACTCCCCTCCCTTGGCCCTCTGTCCTCGATGAGGAAGAGAAACCCAAGACCATTCTCTCGGTCAACGTGCCCCAGTTTGCTTATACTCTTCGGTCTGACCCGCTGTCATGCGAGTCCGGACGACTCCTACAAACTCGCCTCCATAACTCCCGCTTGGCTGCAACCATGCAAGCCCACCTAGATGTAGATTCCCCCCTCAAATCATTGTATTTAGCCTTTTTACAGGTCTCTTGTCTCGACCCCATCGCTTCATTTACCTCCGCCAATGCCCAGTCGGAGTTTTTCTCCACCCAACTTTGCCTTGTAGCCCGCCGTATCCGCTCGTACCTCTTATCGGCCATGCACCAGCTCAACATGCTGGATTTCGTCGCTGACATTGAACACTATTCGCAGGACCTCACCAGGGCTGGTCTCCCTCTTCCCCCCATTCGACCTTCTCTCCCAGTCAAAGCTATTCTAGTCCCCTCGCCGGCCGAGCCCATCGCTCCGATGCCATCTGTGTCGTCTTCCCTGCTGTCACCTAGCAAGATAAACCTTATCGACCGGCTCGAAAGAGTTCATCTTATGAATGAAGGTGAGATCAGCCTTAGCCCTGATCACCCCCTCTACAACGCATCCTGCTTTCACTGTCATCGCCTTGGACACTGGTGCATTGATTGCCCAGAGTACAAGTGCCCATTCTGTCTCCGCATGCGCCCTGGACACATTTAGAACCAGTGCCTGCTTTGCCATCGTCCCCACCCAGCCACTCCGTCCTCATCATCTCAATCATCTAGCTCCTCCCGTTCATCGTGATGGTTGCACCATCCGCGACCTCGTCTGCTCGCGTCCCACATTCAGGACGAACCGGAGGTTGACTTTACAGACGACGTATGGGACGACACGGCTTATGCCAACGTCACTGGTTCCCCCAATGGGGGCTACATTGACCTCTAGGAGTCCTCAAGTGGCATTGAGGAGCGTAAAAAGGGGGTAATGTTACGATGTGACCTGGCCCCATTCATTTTCTCTATTTTCTTACTTAGCTTAGTCTCAGCGGACCGCCATCCGCTTCGTCTGGCGCAACCCAGACCCGTCTCACACGGCACGATGGTAGTTATCCCACGGACCGTATCATACGTTTCATTTCTGACTAATGACCCCGCTGTCATTGTCGCTTCGGGTCATTCTGACCACTTCTCTGTTTCATGATTATCTTTGATTGACAGCTGCTTCTGATCGACACTGATCGACAGATCCGCAGTGGATATGACTCATTTCGACTCCTCCCAAGTCTCTACAATTCCCCAAGTCATATCTCTCTTAGTTCCTCGTTCTTCCATTCCTTCCACGGAGTTCCACAACCTTCCATGGTCCGCGTATATAAACCTTAGTCTCTACGCTTGTATTCCCTAAGCTAGAGCTACTCAATCATACCTTTGAGATAACTCCTACGCTTGATCTCCCAAGACCAGGATAAGACTCGTCCTCTTTGGACTCATCGTACCCTTTGACGCTGAGCGTGCTCTTCGTGAGCAGATACCTCGCCCGAAGGACCTTTGTCGTACCGTAGCGTCAAGAACGCTGGTACTCCTTAGTCCCAGAACCTCTCCTTGAGTCTACGCTCGACCCTACCTGGGCCAAGCATAACAGCTGGGAAAAAAAGGCTGCAGGGATGTTTTCGTCAACGGCTTGAAGTGAGGTCAGGGCAAATGGGTTGGAGGCAGAGGCCAAGTGGATTTTCGCAAAGAGGGCGACATCTATTACGTTAATGAAGAGAGATGGGGAAAGCAAGGTTACAAGGGAGTTGTCTGGGGCATTTTTGAGGAAATGGTCCATTCGTCGAGAAAGAGCGTCGGGGCTGGCCAGCTGTGATCCAGGTACATGGATCAGCTTAAGGTCAAAATCAGCGAGGTCAAGTAGCCAACAGGCTTGTCGTTGGTTTAAAGTATGGGGTTCTCGGAAGTATGTAAGGTTTTTATGGTTGGTGAATACTTGAACCTGGTGGGGAGACCCCCGTAGGTAATGGGACCAGGCCTTGAGCACTCGGAGTACGGCCAAGAGTTCCCAATCATGGATATCATAGTTTCGTTGGGCCGAATCGAAACTTTGGGAGAGGTAGGAGCAGGGATGCCATTCACCGTTGGGGTCAGCTTGGAGAAGGATTCCTCCTGAAGCATAAAGAGATGTATCAGTGGCGATGGCAAAGGGAGCAGAGAGATCGGAGACACGAAGGATCGGCTGGAAAGCAAACTGTGCTTTGAGAGAATCGAACGCGGACTGGCAAGAGTCGTTCCAGGACCAGGTGGTGGACTTTTTGGTTAGGTCGATGAGAGGTCAGGCAATCGTCGAGTAGTCAGGGATGAATCGGCGATAAAAGTTGGCGAAACCTAAGAAGGATCTTGTTACGTTTTTCCCTTTTTCCCCTATCTCGCCCCCTGTACTACGCTTCCCTTGACCATATGCTTACCTCTGGCTTCGAACCCTGTCGTCTCGCTGTTCGAGCCTCGCCCGACGACAATCTTTTACCTTTGAATTACTCATAACGTTCTTAGACATTCTCCCGACTTCCATGCTTTGTAAACGCTGACTCACCACTGTTTCTCAGCATTCTACCAAGTTCCATATCTGACTCATCCTTGTTCTATGGTATTCCACCCAGTTCTACTCTATTACCACGGCTCGTCTATTTAAACCGTAGCACTCGACTTGTAACTCTAAGCTTGATCTTCTCAATCTAACGAGTTCCTGCGGACCTTGCCTGATCGCCTCGCCTTCGTCCTACCTTTCGCTTTCACAGCAAAGGAAGCCCTCTAGTAGCACCACGGCTAGAGGTTCTTTGTGTCGTCCAAGCTTCCGGTTCCCGGTCCGCTTGACTCCCTTGAGATCATGCCTAGCCTACGGCGAAGCGTAACAAAAGATCAAGCTTTCTTATCCCGTGTGGACTACCTCCGTTGTAGCTCCAAATATTCCCTGATTCTCGAGCGTGCTCTCCGTGAGCAGATCCCTCGAATCCTTGAACCACCATTGCGTCTCAATGACCCACCATCGATCCTCGTTGGTCTAGACCACGAGAACCCCCGCCCACCGACCTATCTGAGTCGGAAGCCCCCCAAGACACTGCGTCATCCCCGGATACCAACCCAGACCTAGATCTCGACACTCTCTTCGGACCTGAAGAAGAACTCACCCTTCGACATCGGTTCTCTTCTGAACTTACCATTCCCAGGGAACCAACTCCACCCTCACCAACCCCTCGAGCACGCAACCCCCCCTTCGGAGGATTCCCCCTCTCACACCCACTGCCACCAATCGTTCCTCTTCAACCAGCTATGCCGGCAGCATCAACCACCAAGCCCACTGAGCTTCGTCTCGGGACCCCCGAAGACTTCGACGGATCCTTCGCCAAAGCCGAAGATTGGCTCAGGACCGTCACCTTTTATCTTGCAGTAAACTCAGAAGTCTACGACACTGACGCCAAGAAGGTAGCCTACGCCCTGTCATTCATGAAGAAGGGATCAGCCAAAGTCTGGGCCGCCACCTATCGCCAAAAGATCCTCACCCAGGCCACACTCAATCTAGGAACCTTTGTCTGTTACGCGTAGCGTACAAACGAAGTAGGACTGAATTAACTCTAAAGTCTTCAGAGGGATCTGCTCATGGAGAGCATGCTCGATGAAGAGATATCTTTAGAGTGGGCTCGGTTTGTCTCAAGGACCAAGGGTGACTCAAAGGCTTACGCTAATATTGCGCAGATTCTGAATGGTTTTACAGGAAGTAGAGTGATACCTTAAATA
>JBBPSV010001240.1:0-10235 GCA_038093795.1 Retiboletus fuscus | reverse complement strand
AGGAATGTATCTCAATGGTATGTAAACTGAATCACATGACCTAGGGGGCATATTTGTAGCCAAGAGTGAGTACTATTTATAACCCCACCAAAGCTAAGTGAAATTCCCACAGTGTCTGGCAGTGCGCGAAGCGCACTGCCATCAAGGTTAGTTATGGAAAGGGTTTTTGAGGTCACTGTACATGACCATCGTCGTTTGTCAGAGAACTGAATACTGTCAGTGACAGAAACGATGGTTCCGTCCTCGCAAATGTTTACCGGAAGCACTGCATCGGAAAGGACAAAGTCTCACTGATACCATTGGCATGGTATTGGGAAAACTGGAGGACGGTGGTACAAAAACATATTGTGTGATATGTTCTACTGATCCGATCTCTGTGATTGAAGTGCTTGAGGAGCCTCTTCCCAAAGATACCTCTGATGGTTCCAAACTTTCGGGAATTACGATCAAGCTTTCGTTGGCTGCTGAGCCGTATTTGGGCAATAATGCAGATGAATGTCAAGCTATGGATGCTGTCATTGGGGTGACCAAAGCGATCAGTGCACTGTCGGCCTCCTAAGCTCGGCAGTCAACACTGGCACAAACGTTGCGGCCCGGGTACAGACATTTGAGACTACATGGTGTTACGCTTGGCCCGGATAGGGTCGAGCGTAGACTCAAAGGGGTTTCTAAGGACTAAGGAGTACCAGCATTCTGGACGCTACGGTACGACAATGACCTTCAGGCGAGGTATCTGCTCACGAAGAGCACGCTCAGCGTTGAAGGGTATGATGAGTCCGAGGAGGACAAGTCTTATCCCGGTCTTGGGAGATCGAGCGTAGGAGTTATCTCAAGAGTATGATTGAGTAGCTCTAGCTTAAGGGATACAAGCGCAGAGTCTACGGTTTATATATGCGAACCAAGGAAGGTCATAGAAACCCATGGAACAGACGGGTAAGCAAGGGATGAAAGGAGATGTGACTCGGGGAATCGTAGGGACTCGGGATGAGTCGAAACGAGTCACATCCACTGTGGATCTGTCGATCGGTGTCGATCAGAAGCAGCTGTCTATCAAAGATTATCATGAAACGAAAAAGTGGCCGGAACGGCCCGAAGCGACAATGACAGCAGGGTCATTAGTCGGAAATGAAAAAGAGATGCGGTCCGTGGGAATATCGACCTACGTGCCATATGAGAGTAGCCTGGGTAGCGCCAGACGAGATGGATAGCGATCCATCGAGACTAAGCTAAGTAAAAAGAAAGAAATGAACGGGGCCAGGTCAACTCGTAACATTACCCCCTTCCTATGCTCCTCAATGCCACTTGAGGGTATCTAGAGGTCGATGTAGCCCCCGTTGGGGGAACCTGTGACGTTGGCGTAAGCCGTGTCGTCCCATACGTCATCTGTGAAGTCGACCTCTGGCTCATCCTGAATCCGGGATGCAAGCGGGTGAGGTCATGGATGGTGCGACCTTCACGACGAGCGCGAGGAACTAGAGGATTGGGAAGATGAGGATGGGGTAGCGGGACGGGGACGATGGTGGAGTGGACACTGGTTCTGAATGTGTCCGGGGCGCATGTGGAGACAAAATGGGCACTTGTACTCTGGGCAGTCAATGCACCAGTGCCCAAGGCAGTGACAGTGAAAGCAGGACGTGTTGTAGAGGGGGTGATCAGGGCTGAGACTGATCTCACCTTCGTTCATGAGATGAACTTGCTCGAGTCGGTCGATGAGGTTCACTTCGCTAGGGGATAATGGTGAGGACGACGCGGACGGCGTCGGAGCAGCAGGCTCGGCCAGCGAAGGGACTAGAATGGCTTCGACTGGGAGCGTGGGGCGAACGGGAGGGAGAGGGAGACCTGCTCTAGCTAGGTCCTGCGAATAACGTTCAATGTCAGCGACGAAATCCAGCATGTCCAGCTGGTGCATGGTGGACAAGAGGTAAGAGCGGATGCGGCGGGCTACAAGGCGGAGCTGAGTGGAGAAGAACTCCGACTGGGCATTGGCGGAGGTAAAAGAAGCGATGGGGTCGAGACGAGAGACCTGTAAAAAGGCTAAGTACAAGGATTCGAGAGGGGAATCTACGTCTAAGTGGGCCTGCATAGTGGCGGCCAAACGGGAGTCTCGGAGATGGGTTTGGAGGAGTCGTCCAGACTCGCATGACAGTGGGTCTGATTGGAGGGTGTAGGCAAAACGGGGCATGTTGATGGACAAGATAGTCTTGGGTTTCTCTTCCTCGTCGAGGACAGAGGGCCAAGGGAGTGGGGTGGTGTTCCACCCGGGGGTGGCCTCGGTGCTGAGGCAGTCATTGGCAAGGACCATAGGGGGATGAATGGTGGGAACGGAGAGTTCCTGAGCGAGCGGGGAAGAGTCATCGACTCCCTCGAGGGAAGGGAGAGCGGAGTCGGTGAAGGTAATGGAGGACTCGGTGATGGAAGACTCGGTGGACGGGGAGTGAGACATGCTATTGATCGAGGACAGTGTGGTAGAGCTCGGTTGGTGATTCTCACGAAGAGACCAGCGCGTAGAGTTCTAAGGAGGGAAGACCTTGGGGTGAAGCTTCTTATAGCTTCGAAGGATTGCTTGAGCATGTTTGAACTCCTGTTCCGGGAGCCAGGAGTCATCGGAGGCGGTAAAGCCGTGCCAGCGGACGAGGAATTGTCTGTTGACAGTGGAGCCCCGGTGTCGTATGATTTTCTCGATTTCGTATTGTTCCTCGCCATCGATAAGGTCAGGCGGGGGTGATGGGAAATTGGGGCCGTGCACGGAGTTTTCCTTGTAGGGGGTGAGGAGTGAGGCGTGGAAGACCGGATGTATTTTCCACGTCTTGGGGAGGCGGAGTTGGTACGTGATCGGGGACAGTACCTTGACAATGGTAAAGGGGCCTTCTCGTTTCGGGGCAAACTTCGGGTGAGTCAGGTTACGTTTCAAATTTCTGGCCTCGAGCCAGACCTGATCACCTTTTTTGAACGGAGTGAAATTCTTCTTGTTCCGAGAAGCCATGGCTTGCCTAGCTAGTTTGTGCGCAGCAAGGGCCTCTTGGCGAGCAGCGGTGAGTTCTTTGATTCGATCTTCCACGGCGGGAAGATCCGTGAGTGGGAGGACGGTGGGGACCGGAGTAGGTTCATATCCCATCATTAGGTAAAACGGGGATTTACCGGTGACGGAATGGGGGCGATGATTGTGAGCGAATTTGGCGTGGATCAGCCGATCAGCCCATGTGGTGGGGTTATTCCCCGCAAAGATCCAGAGGTAGGTTTCGAGTTCCTGATTGATCCGCTCGGTTTCCCCATCAGTCTGAGGGTGATACGCAGTGGATAACGCAAGGGAACATCTGAGAAGCCTACTGAGTTCTTTTGCGAAGCGAGAAGCAAACTGGGGGCCTCGATCTGAGATGATCTTCTTGTAGAGGCCAAATCTGGAGTACACCTTTTTGAAATAGAGGACGGCAACATCCTCCGCAGTAGCCGTTTTAGTGGTGGGGCAGAAAATAGCCCCCTTCGAAGACGCGTAGTCGGCCCAGACTATTACAGCCATGAAACCGTTGGACTCGGGGAGATCCGTGATCATGTCGCAGGAAATCTGCTGGAACGGGCGAGTCGCAGTGGACTTATTGGGGGTGAGCGGAGGGGTCGTGGGGTGGGTGTTGACTTTGTGTTGCTGGCAAAGGGCACAGCCTTCGACATACTTGCGAACGTACTGGGCCAAGCCAGGCCACCAGAACTCGCTCGCAATGAGTTGTCGGGTCTTAAGAAAGCCCGGATGACCAGCAGACTCATGATCATGGCAGCACTGCAGGATAGACTTGCGCAGTCCGTTGACCGGGGGAATGTAGACGCGTCCTTGGTAAGTTAGGACGCCGTCATGGAGTTGCCAGTCGCTAAGGCGGGAATGGAAGGCGGGTGGGATGGAGCCGTCGAAGGCCTGCAGGGTCTGTAGGTACAAAGGATCGTCCTTTGATGTAGTCGTGATGTGATTCCGGAGGGCAGAATCAATGAGGCGGACAAAGATGGAGTCCGGGAGGAGGACCGTTTGTGTGTTGTCCGGTGCGTGGGCGAGGAAGTCTGGACGGCGGGATAAGGCGTCTGGACCAGCAAGGAGGGATCCAGGGACATGGATCATCTTGTAGTCAAAGTCCGCGAGGTCTAATAGCCAGCGGGATTGGCGACGATTGAGATTCTGGGGGGCGCGGAAATAAGTGAGGTTCTTATGGTTGGTGAAGACCTGGACCGGCGAGGAAGAGCTGTGGAGGAGGTGACGCCAGGACTTCAGCGCACGGATGATGGCAAGAAGTTCGCGGTTGTGAATATCATAGTTTCGTTCTGCAGGGGAGAACGACTGGGACAGGTACGAGCAAGGGTGCCAAGCACTGTTCTCGTCAGTCTGAAGGAGAATACCACCCGTGGCCACGCCGGAGGCATCGGTCGCGATGGCAAACGGTGCGCTAGGGTCGGGGAGGCGAAGGATGGGTTTCGAAAGGAAGAGTTCCTTAAGGCGGAGGAACGCGGTTTCCTGTGGTCTGTCCCAGTGCCAGGGTTGGGTTTTCTTTGTGAGGTCTATGAGAGGTCGGGCGATGGTGGAATAGTCCGGGATGAATTGCCGATAGTAGTTGGCAAAACCAAGGAAAGACCGGACTTCTTTGACAGAGGTCGGGGCTGGCCAGGAGGTGATTCCATCAAGCTTGATGGGATCCATGGCGAGTTTTCCAGGGGATAGGATCATGCCGAGATAATCCACTTGGTCGGTGGCGAAGGAGCACTTGGAGAGCCGCAGATGGAGGTCCAATTCCTCCATCCATTGGAGGACTCTCTTAGTCCGTTCCGTGTGAAGCTGTTCGTCCGGGGAAAAGATGAGGAGATCATCCATATAGATGACGAGCCATCCTTCGGAGATCATATCCCTGAACGAGTCGTTCATGAAACGTTGGAACGTGGTGGGGGAGTTGGTCATGCCGAAGAACATAACCATGGGTTCAAAAAGGCCCTTGTGAGTAAGGAAGGCGCCTTTCCATTGGTGTCCTTCCTTGATGCGGACGTTGTTGTAACCCCATCGGACGTCGAACTTGGTGAAGACCTTAGCGTCTTGTACTTTGTTGATGAGGTCTTCGATCCAAGGTAGTGGATACGCATCTCGGATAGTCTGGTCGTTGAGCTTCCGATAGTCCATACAGGGTCGGAGCTTTGGGTTGCCGTTGGCATCGAGTTCTTTCTTCTGGACGAAGAAGAATGGGGATGCTTGGGGGGAGTTCGAGGGGCGGATAGCACCGGACCGGAGATTCTCTTCTAGGAAGGCTTCAGTGGCTTCGCGTTCTCGTGGGGATAACGGATATAGCTTGCCGATCTTAGGTTCGAAGCCTTTTTTAAGGTTGATCTCGTGGTCGTAAGCCCGTTCCGGTGGGAGTTGTCCGATTGGTCGTTCTTCAAACACCTTTCGGAACTGCTCATACTCTGCTGGAAGAGTGACCTCGGGTTTCTTGTTGAACTCCGCTTGCGCAAGTTGCATAGCAGAGGTGATCTTGGCGATGACCGGAGAGCCGAGGGGATAGAACCGCGATCCACACCATTGGATTCGGCCAATTCTATAATGATCGTGAGCCCTCTGACAGAACTCACTCTCCGTTTCTTCGTCAAGATATTCGTAGAGTCGGGCGTGGTCAACACAGTTGACCTTAACTTGGCGTGGTGGGGTCCAGTCGAAACTGGGTCTTTTGAATCGGTCGCTATGTTCGGAGGTAGCAACGTTGTGTTCCTGAAAAAGAACCTTGGATTGGTCACAGGATTCTGGGATATCGATCGTCTGTCGAGACCAGTCGATCGTCGGGTTGGTAGATCGTAGCCAAGGGAGTCCGAGGATGACGTTCTCACTTCCACAAGACATGACGTGGAAGAGGACCTTCTGGGTGATTCCTCCAGTGTTGGCATAGAGGGTACAGGTGAACCGGATGGCTCCGTGAGAGTTACTGGATTGGTCGACGTTCCGAACTGGGATGGGTTTCGGTAGTCGGGTGGTGGGGAGCTTATGTTTTCGCACGAAGTCCCAGTCAATGCAAGAGATGTTGGCGCCGCTGTCGATCAGGGCGCAGGTGTCAACGGCTTTGAGAGAGTGCACAGGTACGATGAGCTGGACTGGGATCTGCATAGATTTGCGGGTCTCAGATACTAGTACATTGGCACACCTAGGAGGAGTCCGTGTTGACGGGGTCCTCCCTTCTAAAAATCCTTGCGGGAGAAGGAGATTCTAGCTACTGACTCGACTTCATCATCTTCGTCTTCGCAGTCAGCTAGCTCAGGGATATCGTCCTTCTTCACCTTACGAGCTTTCTTGGCGTTCTTGGGAGCGTCATAGACCTTACACTCCTTTGCCATATGGCCGGTTTGGCGGCATCGGAGGCAGCGGCCTTCCTTGAAGCACTTCTGCCTTTCAGCTTCGGTGAGCTTAGGGGGAAGACGGACAGCGTCGACATCCATGGCGTTGGGGTCCTTTTCTTCCTTCTTGGAATAAGTTGGCACATATGAAGTGCCAGGTTTCTTGTGCTGCTGTGCGATCCCTCGGGCTCGGCGGCGGTGAGAGTCAAAGAGGGCCACCTTCTTGTACCAGTCGGCGACCTTAGTGGGGGGTTTCTCCATCCGGAGAACGTCAAACATCAGTTCCTCGGGTATACCCGCAGAGTAATAAGAGACTAGAACCGAATCATCGGTTACTCCTGCAACGGATACCTTGGATCTGAACTGGGCGGTGTAGTTAGCTAAAGAAGGAGAGAACTCGCCCTTCTTTCCAGGGATCATTCGCTTGGTGGCTAGCCAAGTGAGTGCGTTGGTAACCGATTCTGAGTGAGAGAAAACGGCTTCAAAGTCGGAGACAAAGTTGGACCACTTCCCAAGAGAGAAGCCTCCGCCGGAGATCTTGGATTCTCGGAAGGTATCAGCCCATGTGGATGCTGTACCTTTCTTCATGAAGGAGAGTGCATAGGCGATTCACCTAGCATTGTCGTTGTAGATTTCTGCGTTGATCGAGAGGTACAATTGTACCGAATGAAGCCAGGGCTTCGCCTTCATGAGGTTTCCGTCGAAGTCTTCAGGGACTCCGAGGCGGATTTCTGTGGGTTTGGTTCCCATGATGGGAGTCTGAGGCTGGGGCTGAGGGGCTGGGGGTGCCGTGACTGGGAATATGTGACCGCTTTGGGCGATCGGTGTCGGTGATGGCGGGGTAGGACTATGAGGGATAACTGCGCCGGCTGAAAGCTGGTGGGACAGTAGTCTAGAGAGTTCTTGTGATTCTGCTTCCTCGGTGGGAGAGCATAGCTCGAGGTCTAGGTCGGGGTTATCAGAGCCTTCAGTAGGGGCTTCTGAGTCCGATGATTCTGATGCTGAGGACCCGGGGTCCGGAGATTCTGTGGCTCTCCACAAGGTGGAGATTGGTGGCGGTCGGGCTGAGGAGGAGGGTCTACTCGATGGTAGCCGCGACATGGTAAGCTAGAGCTTTTGTTACGCTTGGCCCGGGTAGGGTCGAGCGTAGACTCAAAGGGGTTTCTAAGGACTAAGGAGTACCAGCGTTCTGGACGCTACGGTACGACAATGACCTTCGGGCAAGGTATCTGCTCACGAAGAGCACGCTCAGCGTTAAAGGGTACAATGAGTCCGAGGAGGACAAGTCTTATCCCGGTCTTGGGAGATCGAGCGTAGGAGTTATCTCAAGAGTATGATTGAGTAGCTCTAGCTTAAGGGATACAAGCGCAGAGTCTACGGTTTATATACGCGAACCAAGGAAGGTCATAGAAACCCGTGGAACAGACAGGTAAGCAAGGGATGAAAGGAGATGTGACTCGGGGAATCGTAGGGACTCGGGATGAGTCGAAACGAGTCACATCCACTGCGGATCTGTCGATCGGTGTCGATCAGAAGCAGCTGTCTATCAAAGATTATCATGAAACAAAGAAGTGGCTGGAACGGCCCGAAGCGACAATGACAGCGGGGTCATTAGTCGGAAATGAAAAAGAGATGCGGTCCGTGGGAATATCGACCTACGTGCCATATGAGAGTAGCCTGGGTAGCGCCAGATGAGATGGATAGCGATCCATCAAGACTAAGCTAAGTAAAAAGAAAGAAATGAACGGGGCCAGGTCAACTCGTAACACATGGGGTGTTCTGTTGCAGAGGATGGAGCTATTTAACAACACTGTGGCCGATATAGCACAGGTATTTGATGTTCAGTGTCTCAACTCCCTCACGATCTGAACGCTACACAGATTCATCCATATACGTTGCTGGCGATGTTTCACATAGCTACTCGTAAACCAGGAAAATCGTGACGACCAGATCATTCGCTTGGCAGGCACAACGAGTGACATCTTTACCTTTGTTAATGATGCCAAACTCTTGAAGGCCATCAATGTGCACATCAAGAGCATCACACTTCTGATACAGCAGGTGACGGAGTGTGGGTACTTCATTACCAAATACACCAAACAAAAGAACTTTTGTGAGTCGTCGTCTGATCTATTATGCCCACCTCTGATCTCTGTATCTAGGGATTCGGATAGCAAAATACACGATCTCTAATATCAATGCAAGGATCATGAACTACGAGAGCAAGTTCCAAGAACTCAAAGTTGCATTCTAAGAGGGGGTTGCGGTGCACATGAGTGTTACTATTATTCGTATGATGAATATGATAGAGTACACTGGTAGGTCTGATCTCTTGAGATTGCGATCAGATGTTCACAGATCTGGAACACAGGGGAATCCATAGATCTGAACAACATGCTGTATGCCTTCGGCACTAGGTATGCACAGGAGAAAGGGTGCTTGGCAGGGACGTGCAAGTCCCTCTGTGATATTTGTGATGTTCCCAATAATCCCGATGAAGATGCCCCACAAGTATGTCTTCTCACCGGTGTCACTGGGTCGGGCAAGTGTGTGGTGGCTCATTCAATCACTCGACTGTACAACAGGCAAAAGCGACTGGGCTATGTTCACATTCAACCCTGGCATTCACTCTGTCTCGGACGAGCATTACTTTCTTGCATGTAAAAATATACTCAGGTTCAAGTCATTTGTGACCTCAAGAACTCTCAAGGCCATAATAGAGCCATCCCTGACCTGCCAAGTCGAGTGAAGAAGGCCATTCCTCCCCATTTGATGTACTCGTGCCAATGTTGGATGGTTCATCTGCAATATGCATATTCTACTCTGGACCTGTTAGATGATGTCACACTCTTCTTCAAGAATTTCTTTCCCTATCGGCTTGAGGCTATCAGCCTTCTTTCATTTTGCTCCCTACTGTTATTCATCCTACACTATCTGCCATACATAGAGACTTGCACCATCCTGAAAAAATGGGCCAAGGTAAGGTTGATCTTGATGGTACTGTATGTGATTAGTACCGAACAAGATATTACTAGGGTCAAGAGATTGCCAGTCTGGCATTGGAAACATCCCAATTCATTCAAGTATTTGCTCCTGTCCTCAGAGAATCCACTCCCCACCTCTATCTATCAGCCATGCCTCAACATTCTCCCAGCTCTCCACTTTGTGAACTCTGGCTTGATCATTTCCAAAGACATGTATCTCAATCACCTCAGGACATCCACCCAAATGGCCAGCAGAGATTCATGCCATGCAAGGGCACACAATTGGGATCACCTATGTTGCCTATTCACCTGATGGGACCCACATTGTCTCTGGCTCTTCATATGATTCAGAGTCCATCCCAGGAGCATGGGGATTCAGTCAACTCTGTCTGCATGTGTTGAAGAGATGATAGGTGTAGAATGATGTACAGTATTTCTCAAATAAAAACTACATGGCTTTATAG
This sequence comes from Retiboletus fuscus, assembly GCA_038093795.1. NCBI lineage: Eukaryota > Fungi > Basidiomycota > Agaricomycetes > Boletales > Boletaceae > Retiboletus > Retiboletus fuscus. The sequence continues at coordinate 442 of JBBPSV010001240.1, read as the reverse complement.
TCTGGGCATTTCTCAAGATTGTCAGGGGGCAATGAAGGAATAATAATGACAAATGGAACAAGAATAGGTCAGATCATAAAAGGTCAAATGAATAACATATGAAGTAAGTAAGGTAGACCAACTCTGACTAGACTACAGAAATTGACCAGACTGAGGTGCTTGTCAAGTAGGGTGGTTGGAGAGTCTGGGAAGTAATATAACCCTCCTGCTAGTATACAACAGCAGAGAGGCTTGGCTCTCTACAGCACAGTTAAGCACTAAGATGAAATAAGCTGAAGTAAGATGCTTGTCAAATTACTGATGCTTGGGTCATAAAAAATACTACAAATGTACAATGATTAGGTTTAGATGCAGGGACCCTCCCTACAGCAAGGGTACTTGTATCATTGGACAGCCTGACCATCATGATATGCCTGACCCATCATTGTTCAGGTATCCCGAG
>JBBPSV010001239.1:0-10250 GCA_038093795.1 Retiboletus fuscus | reverse complement strand
AAAGCAAGCCTTGATGGCTGTCCAGGGAGCATTCCAGATATACTGTACCTTTTATCCAACATTTAGAACTTCATAAGAAAGTAAGGTAGGTGTCTGCGCGACCGCGTCGACAATCGATTTGCCAGTGGTAAGGAGTTTGACAAGGCAGTTTGTTTGCAAATAGTGTAGTACTAGCTAGTACTTGGTGTTAGTAGCCTTTGGTTGTGTCACATATGCTATATTATAGTACCTAACCCTCGACTCGTAATGTGCCAGTGGACAACATGCTGATTTCCGCGAAAGCCCTATGTCGCTCCTGAAAATTTGAAGATTCACAGCCGATAGGGCCAGACCACGCGGGTACTGCAACTTGACAGACCATAAGACCACTGGCATTTCTACAGTACATTTCATGGCGTTGCGCGATATAGAGAGCTCAGAATACGAGGGGCATACATAAATAAATAAATATCCGAGTCACTGTTTAAAATACCACCATCCTTCGCATCCACTACTATCCGGCTTAGTACCCAGTAGTACTCAGCGCCATCCCCAGTTTCACCCAAAGTCCTCCGAGTGATTCAAACCTGATGTGTACCATCTCCCAACATATCCAGTTGAATCATCTCCGATCCTTCCGTGCCCCCCTCCACTGCCTCAGCATGCCCCGATGCGACATCCGAAAATACGACCGCAGATGCAGTTATATTTTCATCAGCGATGGGTTGCGATATGACACCAAATCCACTGTCAATCCCTTGCCAGCAGCATTCAAGGTCACGGTCATAGAACTCCCGGATGCTGATAATGAATCTAGGCATGGTCGGGCACAAGAGCAAAAACATGGAGTAGATCAGGAACAGCATTGAGGTGTTGTTCATGCTAGATCCGTCCAATAGTGTGCCAATAAGATCGGTGAACAGATTCCTAGTTCGGGAAGAGTTATGTGAGTCAATGGGTTGTGCAAAGCTATCCCAAAACATAATGTGTGGGTACTAGAGTATTGATATAGATGGAAGCAGGAAGACAACTGAGACATACACAGAGAAATAAAAAACACCATCCTTCACGAGAGGCTATCGGGAATCATGGTATTCATATCTTATCTTTCTTATCCACTACCATGATTCTAGACAGGCCTGGACAGAGGCCATTATGCTATTCACATTACTCATCATATATGACATCATAGATAACAGATATCTTATCGTCCAATAGGACAAGAGCTGACTGAGGAATGGCTTGGCATTACCAAGACCATTACCAATACATTACAAATGTATTACTCATACATTCCATGACATTCTCTAATGTTCCATGGACTTACCTATTATGATAGAGACATACATATGTATATACAGACACAGATCCTATAAGTAGGATGTGTCTTCACTCTCACAATACAAGTCTTATTCCTACTTGGAACCCCAGTCAGCTATACAAGACTTCAGCATATGCTTTACAACAACTCACTCTCCTAGAAGTGAGTATCTCCCACTTCAGGCCCACTCTTTCCTTTTGTTGCCCTCAGCTGCGCACATGGAATTACCTGTGGTATTTCCATAGGTTATGAGCCCTGCAGGCTTGTAACTTACCATCAATTGGATGTCTGTTCCAAGCTTGCGCAGTGAGAGTGAGGTTGTTCTTGGTAGCATCTGGTGCATCGTGCTGTTCTTTATTTTCACAGCAGCAATTGGTGGATATCCTATCCTTGCTATAGCAGGATCAGTGATTATCACCGCAGACTCGTTTATCATCATATTCAGACTTGCATCTGATACCCATGGCATCACACTGATCTATCGTACTCCCAACTCTACTCATACCTTGACCACTTCGATGACCGTCTACCCAGATGACGTGGTACAAGAGGTATGATTAGATCATACAAACTTCCCATGGAGACGAGTCGGGAACTTCACCAGAGTCCCACAGCCGCTTGATCACATACCCTGTGACGTTGTAGAGATCTGGGGATCTCTGTTCTCGTATAGGAGCATATCCAACAACTATCCGAGTCTGTCCGAGTCAATCCGAGTCTGTCCGAGTCAATCTGAGTCCATCCGAGTCAATCCAGTCCACATTGTCTTAGTCCGGTCTGTGTTGGTTTCACCTTATCACTTTGTAGTCGTTTCGATATATTCTTTTCAGTCTTGGACATATGTCACCATCATCACAACATATCATTTCATATTCCCTCCACTTTTTAGAGTTTGTACTTGTCATTTCATCAACCCTTCACAGTCCGGGATATGCCCAGACTATAAAGTCTTGTACATCCCGTTTGAAATACATCTTCCGGTTTTCCTCACACGTATCTTCTGCACCGCATGTCCATCCATCCGCACATCCCCATCGTCTTTGCCGTCACCAACCACCTTTTGTCTCGGACTAACAAGTCTGGACTATCGCACGTACCTCCGGACTACTGATTCTCGGTCCAGATTACCTTCGGACCCTCTCCTTCTTCCTCGGACCACCTTCCATCTGGCATACCACCTCTGCCTTTGGACCTCCTTATAGGGACGAACGAACGTACCCTTCACATATAGGAAAGTTAACCTGAACTTTCCATTGTTTTCTACAACGTTTGCGGAACCCTGCTAGAAACAGGAGAGATCTGCCCTTGTAGCAGATCTTCTAGGTGTATCAGGTGTCGACGCTTCATAGTGATTGATCAAGCATGTCCATGTCAGACCACTTCCACATCAGTTTCAGCTTCTCTCCCTTTCCTGAGACATTCGCCTTCTCCCCCTATCTTATCCACACCGGATTCTCAGAGACCATTCGCTGAACTCCCAGACACACTGCCTACATCACCTGACGCAGATACCACACTCATTGGATCAAATCCTGAGTACGACAGTGATGGAGATCCAGACCACGAACCTGCCTGGATAGCCAATGTTGGACCACCGGACCAACCTATACTCCCGCCACTGCCTTCCCCACCAGCTCTTCATATATGCATACCATCAACTCCCATTCCTCCTCCTTACCAGATCATCGATGCTATAGAACATGCAAGCTCCTCTTCTCTAGCCCGACACATTGAGATGGGAGAACTGTCATCTCTTCCATCACCTATTCCCATTGTGCATACCTTCCCTGCTGGTCACATATTGGCATGAGGAAGAGATGGAAGATCCCGATATGTTGCTAGACTTAGCAACAGAGGATCCAATGATAGTTGAAGTTCATCTCAATGATGGAACAGAGAAGCTTGTTGTATTTGGCAAAGCTCTCATGCAGATCCCCATCATCTCTAACCGAGTCTCCATTATGAACCGAGTCGTCTTTCCAGTTCAGATACCCAGAGAGGAACTCGAGATCTCGAACTTCAACACACCTCGTTACTTCAATACCTTCGCATTCCGCGGAGAGACTATCGCATCCATCTACAAGAGTGCTGGACTTGCATTTCCGGTTGACTCATATGAACTTACACCTCATATCCCTCTTCACTACCAAGGCTACGAAATCCTGCATCAAGACCACTTTGTCTTGAACTCCGACTTCATCAATCTCCTCGGATCATTCAAAGTCAACTTTGAAGAATTTGACCATTATGGTTGGATTGGGAATCCATTTCCCACTGATCCATATGACAATATTGTCATACCTGCTGAGTAGAGATATGAGATTGGTGAAGTACTGATGCAGAGAGAGTGGAATAGGCAATTTGATGAGTACCACCGCTTGCGCTTCAAGGCGCAACACCCATATTATCAGCTTTATGTCGATTCACTAACGAAGATCAAAGATCAGGAACAGGAGATAGATGCCCTCACTAGAAGAGGTGAACGAGCTCGGGAGGAAGTACAGAGACTTAATCGGGAACTTGAAGAGATTGAAGGTATTCTGCAAGAAGATGAGAGACTTAGATGGGTTTTATGAACTCATCAAGCTCCATGGAGACGGGTTAAGAAGAAACCGACTAGGGTCAAGATGGCCCATGTTGAGATACCTAGGAGGTCGTTATGCAAGAGATTTACAGCCAGGGTTAGGGCACAACTCTGAGAGGTTTCCAGGAGCTGCTGACTCATATATCATCTTGAATTCTTATTCACGATATTCTTTTGAATGGTTCTATGAATCCTGCAATCAGGAATTCCTTTATATCATGGATGACATTTGTATTATCAACCCACACTACATGGAGAACTTGGACTTTGTCCAGTTTGAGCTATTGTCTACGATACAACGTCCAGAACCATCACCATCAGCACTCCTCGCCCAATCTTCTTACACCCCACTCTCCTCTCTTCTATCACCTATACCTATCTTTCAGACTCTGGATGTTCCTTCTCATACTCCATTCTATTCTGAGATAGATTATGCGAGTACTAACCTTGATTCTTTTGAACAGTTTATCTTCTCAATCATCTTCAATTAACCTACCATGGCACTCCCCACTATCTCCGAGCTCAAGATCAACTCTTCTATCCAATCCCGCATTCCAGTTCTTGCTGGAGCTTCCAACTATAACCTCTGGACTCAGCTTATCCACAGTGCTCTTAACATTATAGGCACATACTCCTGGGTTTTAGGAGATACCACATACGCCAGGATCATCAATGCTGACCCAGCAGGCCTACTCGCGGATAGACTCAAGTGGAAGCAACACAACGCTAGAACACTAGAAACCATGTCAGTTTACCTATCACCAGAGCTTCAACACCTGGTTACCTGGGACTATGTACCCAGAGATATCAACAACGTTCGCATCGATTTCCCATCCTTATCAAAGGACCTTTGGGATAAGCTTGCCACACTATATGGCACCACTGGAGTTGCAGGCCAGTTTTATTTATTCAAAGAAGCTATGTCTCACCACATGAACGAGTGCAGTGACATTGTCATGGTGGTGAACCAGATCCAGAAGAACTTTAATGACATGGCTATAACAGGACTAGATCTTAAAGATCAATTCCATGCTATGTTCATCCTTGCCCAGTTACCTCCATCATGGGCAAATTTCCTATCAACCATCACTCAGACCGCAACTCTTACGAACTTCAAAGTCGAAGAGATCATACCGAAGATTGCATCTGAATTGCAACTTTGAGGTGCTACATGCACTCCCCTTACCTCACGTGCCCATGTAGTACAGACCACAGAGTCTGAGGCACTTAGGACCAATGTCATTCAACGTGGTCCACCACCTTTACAGCAATGGCTCTGGAATGGACAAGTACAGCCTCAGAGAGGAGGCTACCCCACTTAAAGCATGAATCAAGGAGGGAGAAGGGGACAAGGTAATTCTAGAGGAATTACTCACCCTTATCAACAGGACCGCTCTAATGAGCAAGCTGCCCACAATAGGCAGAACTTCCAGACACGCCAGCAAAAGTGTGGTAGAGGTAGAGAAAGAGGTCGAGGACAGCAGGGCCGTGCACAAGCACACGAGATTGATGGATTCGCCCACATCATAGAGTACGATGGGGGGTACGATGAAGACAAGTTTGAGCTACCCGCTCAAGCATACAAGTTCGACACTGAAGATGTCGAATCTACTACCGCTGCAGCAGGATGGGGAGATAGGAACAACGATGATGACGGAATGGGGATTGCATCAGGGTCTTCTTCCCTGATTGAAAGGCTTGGATTGCCTAAACCAGCCAAGCACTTTCAGACCAACTCCACCTTCTACACCGAAGCACCTTTCTAAGGACTTTGAGACTTCCTCACAAGGAGTTGGAGTTATTGAAGAGGACTTTTATGGAGATACCCATCGCAAAGCGAACGGAGAATGGAAATGGGACTACCATGATCATCATGAGGCACACAGTGCTGGTTCTTATGTCCCTAGCTATGATGATTGGAATGATAACTATGACGTTAACTATTACTCAGGACTATATGTCCTTGGAAGTAAAGATTCAATATTCATCAAGGATCACTGGATGGTTGATAGTGGCTGTTCAGACCACATCATACCATACCTAGATGATTTCTGTGACCTCGGGACAACCGAGAGAGTAGCCAATATGGCTAATGGTGTCATCATGAAAATGTTTGGACCAGGAATGGTATGCATACTACAACTGTTCTTGCAGAAACCCTCGCATATCACTATACTCACCGGAGTATGGTACGCACCAGACGCATCACACCAATTACTATTGGTCACCACACTTACCAAGCAAGGCTATAAGTGTGAGATTAAAGATACTACCAAGATCTGGGATAGCAAACGATGTTTGGTAATACAGGCATCTGCTTTGTTACCAAACAATCCACTTCACTGGTTTCAGTCTGTGTCGATTACTTCAGATGGAGGGATCAAGTCGTTACAAGATGTCAAGAACTACGATCTGTGGCATATGCATTTTGGGCACATGTTGAAAAATGCCCTCCGTCATGCACACACCTCTACCAAAGGTGTACCATTATTCCCTGCACCACCAGCAGCCTATCTACCTTGTCCTGGCTGTGCTATGGGGAAGATGCATGAACAAGAACTACCTGCCTCACCCAAGAGAGCTACCACTCTACTTGGAGAAGTCCATACTGACCTAGTTGAACTGCCGACATTGTTGCGGATCAAGGCCAAGTGGATCATGACCTTTTTAGATGATTTTTCAGGCTTTGCCACTTGTGCATTTCTTGCACAGAAATCCGATGCTTCCGCCCAGTTCAAAGCATTGACTGCTTGGGCTGAGACCCAAATGGGTTACACACTCCACTCTGTTCGCTCAGACCGAGGAGGGGAATATCTTAATCAAGATCTTTCGGCATTCTTCATGTCCAAAGGGATTGTTCACAGAACATCCATTCCACATCTCCCACAGCAGAACGGAAGAGCTGAACGCTTTAATTGGACTATCCTCAAGAAAGCAGAAGCTATGAGACATCACGCTGGATTACCAGACGTATTCTGGCAGGATGCTGTGGAGACTGCTCTGCACATCTACAATCATCAACCCATGCGATGTATCAATTGGAGAACACCCATTGAACTCTGGAATGGAAATGTTCCAGACATATCATACTTCAAGGTGTTTGGGTCTATGGCTTATGTCTTTATTCCTAAAGAACAGCAAGCATCAAAGCTCAAGCCAAAGGCAGAGGAGATGACTTTTATTGGATACGAGTCCAACACCAAAGCTTATCGTTTCTGGTCGAAAACAAGAAGACGGGTTATCATCTCATTGACCGCCACATTCGACAAGTTCACATTTCCACATCGTCCCAGAAAAGCGTACGACAAACTACCCGACCATCTGCCTTCACTAGATGAAGATGACGACAACATCGAATCCCGAGACAGACTCTCAAGAGAAGGATGCTTCTTTACCCATAGGGATTAGAGTCAGAGCTGGAGGAGATCTGCATAATGCACCACTTCCTCATGATCAGGGACAGCAATGCCCTGAATCACTAGGATCATCAAGATCATCAACACCATCCACTCACATATCATCACATGACTCTCACCACTCCTTCCATCCAATGGACGAAGGACAAGATCCACCGACAATGGATCCACCACCTAGAGAACTGTCACTGATATGGACAGATACTAGAGAACCTCCTGATTATCCAGGTGCATTACCATGTACCACGACTCCTAGACTATCTTCATGGCTTCCACCCAGACAAGCTAAAATGGAGTGGGATGTCAATCATAGACAACTACCTCATCAGAGGAGACCAGATCGAGTCAGATCTGAGAGCCATCGAGATAATCAAGAGAGACCATCATCCCCTGAACCAAGGCGATCAGAAAGAGCTAAGAAGCCTACATCGAAACCTGATAACGCCTATGGAGATAGACCACCTGTCCATATTGAGAGAGATCTCAAGGAAGGAAAGGATCTACTTCAGGAGGAGTCATCTAAACCAAGCGAAGACTTGAGACCCACGAAACCCACGAATGAGCAAGATGATTTAGGTCAGATGTATAGTGCTCAATGGTTTCAGGTTCATGCAGTTGCTGCCACACATGCTATAGGGATACTGGTACACTACTGAGACGTGGCCAAGCTACCACCTTCAGAGCAGCATGACTGGCATGAATCTATGAAAGAAGAGATGGAATCATTGAAGAAGAGAGAAGTTTGGGAGCTAACAGATCTACCACCGGGATGAACACCCATAACGGTGTAGAGACTCGTACGTCTCTAGTGTCGTATCCCATCATTTCTGTCATATCCCAGAAATTTCGCTAAGTCCAAACTCGGACATCCGAGCCTACCCCCGAGTCTTTACTCACCAACCCAATACTCTTCCTTTCGGCTCGGACCCCCGACCTCTCGGACGTCCGACCTCAGTCCTTCATAGTATGTTCCTCTCCATTTCCATTACGTTACTTTGTCTATATCTGTACTAGTCTCGCTACTTACTTGCATCCGATCCTATGCTCTCGTTAGTAACACAGCTCCGGCTTTCTTTCATCCGAACACTGCTTCGGCATACTTGTACCCGGATTCATTCTACTTACAAACCCTTACTCAGATGTTACTAATACACCTCCAAACCTTAGTATATAAACCTCTCCGAATCATGTACTTTCTTTAGTTCGAATATCAACTATATTCTCAGCTCCAACCCTCTGAATCCTTTGAGTCTTGAAGACTCTCATCTATCTGATGTCTAGTCGTAACCTCGTTGTTGTTTACAACATCGAGCTCGATGCCTCTGACCCTCCGACCTCCGACCCCGAAATAAGGGGCTGAACTCTGCAAGGGCGCACCACATACGGTGAAGCCGAAGCCCCACGTCTCGGCCTGATCTCCGACGTTTCGGAGATAAGCCTTGGAGTTGACTCGGTTTTAACAATTTCACCACATCCTACAGACTGTCCATCGTCGTGTACACTCCATCCGGTCATCGTTTACCTAGTCCGGTCTGTCCTTCCTCACCCAGTCTCTTAGTCCTTGGTTAGTCCCATCCGGTCTATTAGTCCTTTCGTTCGGTCTTCGTCGGTCTCCTTTCATACCACTTACAAGTAGTTATCTTTACCCCTTTCATTCGTCGTCATCATTTATCACTACCGTTTGTCATCGCCTTCGCTTCGTTTTATAGTTAGAGTTTGTGTTCTTTATCCCTGACAGTCCTGGGAAATGCCTGGACTATAAAGTCTTGTACCTTTGGTTTTCAAATACACTTTTCGACTTCTGAGGATCAAAGGATCCTCTCCACGCATGCACGCATGCACGTACTCGTCGCCATCATTGTCTCCACTGTCTTCCATGTCGCTCTCCCCTTGGACTCACATGTCCGGACTATCGTATCCACCATCGGACTACCATTCTTGCTACCGGACTATCGCTCTCTTCTCTGGACACACGTCCGGAATATCCTTCCTCCTGGACCATTCCCTTCTGGCACTTCACCTCCGCCTTGAACCCTCTTTGGGGACGAACCCATCGCACCCCTCACCTTTCATACTACCTGGACTTCTCCATAGGAGCCAGGTTTGTTGTTCTTCAATGGGAAGATGGATGTACGTTGTCAAGCCGAATGGACACAAGAAGTCATGTTTCATTGCTAAAGGCTTCACACAAGTCTTCGGATTGGATTACGAACATACCTTTGCACCAGTACCTCACTTTGAGACAGCAAGGTTACTATTCGCCATCGCATGCCAACAGAATTAGCTCATCCACACATTGGACATTGTGACTGCATTCCTCTTCAGACAGCTTGACGAAGAGATATACATGAAGCAGCCAGAAGGTTTTGTTTGACAGGGACAGGAGAAAAAAGTTTGCTGATTAAAGAGAGCGATATATGGATTGAAGCAAGCAGCACTTCAATGGAACAAAGCTCTACACAAGACTCTACTGGAATTCAGATATCACCAATCATACTCAGATCCAGGAGTCTACGTCAAGTTTGTTAAAGAAGATATCATTGTTCTTATCATATATGTTGACAATGCCCTCTTCATGGGCAACAACGATACGCTCGTCCTCATGGAGAAAGCTATCTTCATGAAATGATGGGAATCATGAGATCTAGGCGAAGTGAAGGAGTACCTCAACATGAGGATCACCAGGGATTGCACCACCTGCACCCTGAGACTTGACCAGATCAAGTACATCGAGAAGATTATCAAGCATTTCGGTCTTGAAAATGCTAAACCTGCATGCACACCTCTTCCATCAGGTTACAACCCTTCACCTGCACCAGACGACTATACTGCCACACCGAAGCTACGCACAGAATATCAGTTGATCATAGGTTCCATCCTATATGCTATGCTAGGAACCAGACCTGATGTTGCATTTGCTGTTATCAAGATGTCACAGTTTTCATCAAAC
>JBBPSV010001238.1:0-10255 GCA_038093795.1 Retiboletus fuscus | reverse complement strand
ACATACCTTCAAGCGTCAACGATTCTACACTGATGGCTATTTAATAATTCTGTGAATCTCCTTCCATCTCGGCTACAATGTACGCGACAGGATTCCGCTCGCTTTGTGTAAGTAGACCTGCCCCGCACATCAGCAAAAGTGCCCAAACCTTGCAAGGCCTTAAAAGGCCAAAAAAGGCTTGCAAGGCGTTGGGGACCTTTTAAGGAAATACTCCGTTTGTGCAAGCCTCGTACGAGCAGGACGGCTCGTATAAGACATCTAAGGCATCTTGGCCTTTCAAGCTCTTGCAAGGCAATTTAAGGCTCACATGTAGTACGAGATGTATACAGCTCGAATTAACCTTATAACGACTTACAAGCCTTGAATACTAGTAGCAGAATTACGTGCCAGTGGGATGATACAATAACGAAACTGAATACCATAGCTCAAACTTTGACCGAATTTAAGGGAACAAGAAGTGATGCAGCGTCAATTGTTCGCGGGTTCGCATCCGTCGTGCCATGGCTGGAGCTTGGGCGGTACCACGGTGAACCGGAACTTCAAGAAACGAGAACAGAGGTACGAAGCGACGGATAAATGAGTGGATTGCAAAGGAAGCTGCAGCTAGAGCACAAGACGAGATCAGCGTCATCCAGCATCGGAGAGAGGACACACCAAGAAGATAACAATTCGACTCAGAATCCATTCGCACGCTTCTGGCGGGTCGAGCTTCGCTTCACGACAGCAGAATTTTCCTGTTGGAGCATTTTCTTCCCCTTCTTGAGAGGACGTGCTCCGTCGTCATCTTGTGCCGCCTCACTGATGGTGTTATTGTCAATCTCCTGAAGCTCAGCCACTCGCTTGCGGCCCTTGCCTCCCATGGCAGACTCAGGGGGTAGCAACGTTTCTTGGGGAGTAACAGGTCTGACCATGTTCGCTGGCAGCTTCAATCGGACCTTCAGTGAAGGGGGCTGGGCATGATCAAGGGCTGATCCATCCAGGGAACCATGAGTCACATTGACGGGGCGTTGGACGCTCTGTTTCCCACCGGAAGTAGCGGTACCCGATGACTCAGAGACCGATTTCTCTCCTTGTCCTACTTTGCGTTAATTTGAGAAAACGTTAGTGAACAAAACATTAACTTTGAGATTGACGAACTGTGTTTCACTCTTGTGTCTTTTACCCTCGTCATAGGCTGGTCTTCGCGCTTGTCGAGTGGTTTGGTGGAGGGGGCAACCACGTCGCTGCTTCTGTTAACGTTCCTTTTCCCCCTAGATGTAGTGATTCGATTAACTTGGTTGATCTGTTCCTCTTTACGTGAATCTAAGAGACTATCAGTGAGAGGTGGATCGGGGACTCGAAGTCAACAGACTGTATAGCGCACTCCCGAACCCATCCTTGGCCCTAGCCGGTGGCTGATCTTGCTCGAGAGGCTTGTTGCGGGAACTGTTCGCTTTTCCGTTGACCTTTCCGTTCCTTTTCCCGTCCAATGCGGTGGCCATTGGGCCTACTCGGTTGACCCGCTCGGGCGTTTGCAGATCTAGTAGGAAGATGTTAGTGAAAATAAATTGCACAACGTCACTCACCGTGTATGGCACTTGTGTCCTTGATTGTCGAAACTTTGAATCGAGGGGGAACTTGCTGCTCATGCATGGTGGGTCTTGTAGCGACATAGTCATTCATGTCATCCTGGTCGTTGCCCTGGTCATCATCATCGACACCTAGGCGTTCGTCTCTGTTTTCGTCTTCAAAATAGCCATAATCACCATCCTCTATGGCTCTATAGTCATATTCACCATCGTCATGATACTCAACTTCCTCGTAGTCGTTCGCGCCTGGATTGTCACGAAAAGCAGTGCCCTCCATAGTGTCAGGATCAGTCGCTTCGTCATGGGTCTGCAGCTCTGATGCTTCCCGTCCTTTAAAAAACGAGGATGCTGTCAGCTCTCATCTGGGAGTAAAACCACTTTACCTTGCTTGGCACGTGCGGCCCGGCGAGCACGTATCTCAGCCATGTCGTCGTCACTGCTGTCATCGTGGTGACAAGTTCCCTTTTTACTAGCTGGGACCGATAGCCTGGCGAAAGTTAATCAGGTAGATACAATCCGCACCTCCATAGACGACTCACCTTTTCCACCATGACAGAGTATCTTTCACCCACGGATCACGTTTGTCCTCGAACATTTCAACGATCCTCCAGAACAAGTCTTGGAGATCCATATTGCTGATCACTTGAGTCCACTGTGAAGCATGGCTGAGCGTAATGTACGTCTACAAAGTCTTGTCAACGGCACACAAAGAACTACCCTAGTACAACTCACAATGATATGGACATATGCAATGACGTACTCATCAACTCCTTGAAGCCCCCAGGCACGATTTTTAGATGGTTTTGAACCTTTCTTGGCATCGGAGTCGGTCATTACAGCTGAGGGTCCAACAAACAGATGCTGATAGAACTACATGAACGAGAGGTGAGAATGGTATTGTTAAGTGAGATTTGAACAAACCCGAGCAATGACATGGTTGCGAAATAGGCCTTTGGTCTTGTCACGCGGGTTGTAAACACCTTCCTGGTAAAAACCGGCAGGCCATTTCGAGGCAATCATCTGTATCTCCCCTGCCTGTAGTAACTGCATACCTCTGATAGCAAGAACAATTAGTGGGTGAGAAATATACTGTCGCAATGAGAGACACATACAACACAGGGTCTTCGTCAAACTTGTCAAGCTTCCTGGCAGGACACAAGAAGCGTGCTAATTGAGGGTGAAAAATACCACGCATTGATTTGTCGGTGACTTCTGGGATTGGTGGGTCGAGAGCATCAGACTTGCTGAGCATGTTTTGAGGTATGTACTTGAGGCCTTTATGCTTTACTGAGCTGAGATCTGCCGAACGGATATCACTCATTCCCTTTGAGATCTAGAATGAGCAAAATATTAGTAACAATGCGTCATACACTGCATATATGCGGTGTATGCACACCTGATTGATAATTATCTTGAGTTCCTTCGATGAGATCGTATTCAATTTGGCCTTCAGACCCGGAATGAGCTTCAATAATCCGTGGTAGAAGTGAAGGTGTCGTGTTGCCTCAGGAGAGCTAGCAAAATATATTAACATGGGGAATCAGTGGACTAAACAGAAGATGATTACGAACATGTCAGCCTCAGAGGTGCTTTCGTCAGCCCCATCATGTTGAATCCCAACGAGAAATGCTTGCGAGGGAATCCCAAATGGGTCTAAGAGTGCCGCAGCTTTCTTTCCAGCAGTGTGATAAACCCCCAGCAAGTCAAGCCCATCACCGCGTTCATCGGTGTTGCTAACGGAAATTAATGTGAGCTTTCATTACTAATTGAAGATGGAAGTAACCGTTTCTTCGCCTGGGTTGCTGCAGAGATTGCGCTGAGTAACTCCTTTTTGTTGGATGACATTGTGGGCTGTTGCGCAAGATCCATTGGATCTGAGTCACAGGTAAGGAAACATATTACATAATGTCACAGTCACACCCTTGGACTGTCACTGATCGTCAACTCACCAAGTTGGTCTACGGAGTTTGTTGCGCAAGATCCATTGGATCTGAGTCACAGTAAGGAAACATATTACATAATGTCACGGTCACACCATTGGGAGATAATGCCATCGAGTTGATCCTACGGAGTCACAGCACTCAACATTTTAATGCTTGTGAAGCTCATTCACATTGTCCTTATTCTCTATATGATCCAGTGTCCAAATTGCAATCAGGAAGTACACCGACGTGGCCTTTCTGTTCACCTCACTCGCTGGTGTTCAGCTCAGGATACTGTGATTGAAAGTGCTCTGGAGAAGTGCCGTGATCGGGCCCATGAACATATCGTCTTCCAAGCTTCAGATGAATCTCCTGATACTTCTAGACATGATTCTCCTATTGATGATGTAAATCTCTCATTACAGTTTCGCTTGATGTCTGGTAATTGATATGATCACTATCAGAATGATGATTTTGCCAACATGGATGGAGTCGAAGAACCAGCATTCCAAGCATCTGGTCGTCCTAATCGGCCTATCGGTCCTCCAAAACGCTATCAAGATATCATTCCTCAGCCCTTGATGCCCATCGAGCTCGATTGTGGATTATCTGATGTCAACTCTGAGCTCACATCTGGCGAAAATAAGGATGATGAGGATGGAATGCAACCTCCAGTTTCCTCCCAGCCATCATTACATCCTTCCGACTCGGCAGATACATGGGTTAGCACAGATCATGATGTGTACGATCTCTTTCGCGAATATCACCAGTCCTTTCCATCTTACGACCCCGAAAATAACTCATACTTTGATCAATTCTGTGATGCCTCGATGTTCAATCGGACTGCTGTCGAAGAGAACCATGACAGGCACCCTTGGTATAGTGGGTTGGGATCATCAATTGCTGCACTTCGCCAAAACTATTTCTCCCCATTCCTCAATGCAACAACATTTCGGCTCATGAGTTGGTTCTACAACTCCTCTCAGTCAAAATCTCTTGGTGATCTTGATCGGCTCGTCAATGAAGTCATTCTCACAGACGACTTCAACCAAGAAGATCTACGTGATTTCAATGCAACACGTGAAGCGAAGCGTCTTGATGGATATCAGAGTTCTGGTTCCTCGATTTTTTCTGCAGCTGATGGGTGGCAAGAAGCAATGGTTGAGATCAGTCTCCCATGCGAGAACACCAGGACAGCAGAGGAAGCTGCGCCAAAGTTCTCTGTACAGGGCCTTTACTATCGCAAGTTTACGGAAGTCTTCAAAGCTGCTTATCAAGAGGTTGCAGCAAATACCTTTCATGCTGCTCCCTTCAAACTGTTTTGGCAACCAGACGAAAATCAGCCTCCTGAGTGGATTATCTCTGAAATTTATACTTCGAATGCCATGCTTGAAGAGCATGCAAGGATCCAGTCACACCCACGTGAACCTGGATGTAATCTAGAGATGGTCGTCGCTGCAATCATGTTATGGTCTGACTCAACACATCTTGCAAGCTTTGGAAATGCTGCATTATGGCCTATATACATGTTCATTGGAAATCAATCAAAGTACACTCGTGCAAAACCATCGTCATTTGCTGCCCATCACTTGGCATATATCCCAAAGGTGGGTCATACATAGTATGTGTGTCAGTCACACTATATACATCTCTGATCATGATTAATAGTTATCGGATGCAATCCAAGATGTTTATCGAAAGCTGTTCGGGTGTAGTGCAACTGCAACTGTACTCACTCACTGCAAGCGGGAAATTATGCAGGCAGTTTGGCGGTTTCTTTTGGATGATGATTTTTTAGATGCCTATGAACATGGTGTGGTCCTCAAGTTTCCTGATGGAATATTCCGCAGAGTTTTTCCTCGTATATTCACATATGCAGCTGATTATCCAGAAAAGTGAGTTTCAAATCATACTATGTAACTGTGGCAAGTTATGAGCTAATGCTTTTTAGAATTCTACTTACATGTATAAAATTTCTTGGGAATTGCCCATGTCCTCGGTGTCTTGTGGAGAAGTGCAATATCAATCGTTTAGGAACCAAGAAAGACCGAAGGCAGAGGAGAGCAACTGTTCGCACAGATAATAGGCAACGTCAAAACTGGATTGAAATTGCTCGGAACACAATTTTTGCTCTGGGATGCAGTGTGGTTAGTAAAGCGGTTGAGATACTCCTTGGACCTCAATCATTGGTTCCTACATGAGTATGCTCTGACTCACATCCAGTTGGACATGTTGTTGACTCGTCTTCATGTAGAATGCATTTTCGGAGAAGCTCTCCAAGTTTGGCTTCAACTTCTACTCAATGTTGGTCCCTGACTTTATGCATGAGTTTGAATTGGGTGTCTGGAAGGCTACATTGACTCATTTGCTGCGCATTCTCTATGCATATGGTGGTGATATGATTCAGGAGCTAAATGAGCGGTTAGTGATCAGTTTCAAATGATAATTTTTACTGATTTAAAAGCCATCAGTTATCGCCAAATACCAACATTCGGACGTGATACAATCCGAAAATTTAGCAATAATGTTTCTGGGCTCACCAAACTTGCAGCACGCGACTTCGAAGACCTTCTTCAAGTATGTCCTGATCTTTATATTAGCATCTATTCTAATATCTCTGAGGTACTAGTGTGCAATTCCTGCTTTTGAATGTCTGTTACCAGAACCATATAACACAATCATTCTGGATTTACTCTTTGAGCTTGCCACTTGGCATGCATTTGGAAAACTCCGGATGCACACTGAAACAACTCTTCATCACTTTGATAATTCCACCACTCGACTTGACCATCTTTTTCGGAAGTTTCAACATGATGTGTGCAGCCAATTTCGCACATATGATCTGCCCCATGAGTCGGCCGCACGTGCAAGGCGGCAAGGTATTAGACGTGCAAGTCGGAAAGGAAAAGAGAGAGCTGGCGAAGCTTCCTCAGATGGGACTTCAAGCAAACAAAGGTCTTTCAATATGTCAACATATAAATTGCACTCGTTAGGGGACTATGTCAACTCCATTTGGCTGTATGGAACAACTGACAATTACTCGACTCAAATTGTACGTTTTCAGCCCTGATGATTACATTGTTTAACCAACCACATGACAGGGTGAGCTGGAACATCGACGGGTAAAGCGATTTTATGCCAGGACCAATAAGATCAAATTCACACGCGGTATTGCCATGCAGCAGCATCGAGAACGAATCCTTCATCGGCTGCGGGACATAGAGAATCAGACAATTGAAATGAGCACATGCGATGGTCATGATCATGACAATGTGGTGGAGACCAATCACAATGAAAATCAGCCCTTTCTGCATTTCATTGATCGAGAACCTCTTCCCTACTGCTCTCCTGATGACCACTATCAAATGTTGAGCTCCCAGAAGCACTACTGGGATATTTCTGCCTGGTTACGGAAAAATCAGGGTGACCTTGCTATCAAAGTAGGTTCCGGTGGCATTTAAAAAGCAATCATCTTACTTCAGTCTTGCCAGGATTTCCTTCCTTGCCTGAAAACACATATTCTAGCACGACTATCTGAACAAGAGTATGATGGCGATGAGGTTTCATTTTCGCTGCAAGAGCAGAACACAATCTCATTTGTACAGAATCGAATTTACCGCCATAAAGTCCTGCGCGTGAACTACACCAGCTACGATCTGCGCCGATGCCAAGACTCATTGAACCCACACACAAACGCTGATGTAATGGTATTGGCATGAGAAGACGAAACTGATTGCCCACATCCATACTGGTATGCCCATATTCTCGGTGTATTTCACATCAATGTTCGACAAGGTCAGCGAGTACAGCGGATGGACATTTTATGGGTGAGATGGTTCGGTCGAGAGATTAATGGGCCTGTTGGCTGGGCAGCAAAGAGACTCCCCAGTATCGGATTCTTCAATGGGGATGAACCAGGTGCCTTTGGGTTCCTAGATCCTGATCTAATTATTCAAGCAGTCCATCTCATTCCGGCATTCATATATGGATGAACAAATGCTCTACTACCCAAATCAATTGCCCGGTGTCCATCTGACAAAGACGAGGACTGGAACTGGTACTATGTTAACATGTAAGGGATCAGTGGAGTATCTCTTACACTCACTAAGTCATAATTAGGTTTGTTGACAGAGACATGTTTATACGATTTCGTGGTGGTGGAGTTGGACACAAAACGATGAGAGAGGAAACCAAGTGCTTGCTTGACGACAGAGACGATCTGGACAAGATGCCGTTCGTCATGGAGAGTGAGTTAGACAGGGATGAGATGGCGCTTGATGAGGAGTCTGAAGAAGATCAAGAAGACGAGGAAGACAATGAAGAAGATGAGGTGGGAGGTGGAGAAGACAGTGAAATGAGCGAGGCTGAGAGTGATGAGGATGAGGATGATGGCAGTGAAGAAGAAGAACTGGATATCGGAGTTTCGTCTACAGCACTTGCAAGTGAAGAACTTGCCGACGAGATGGTTGAATTTGGATACTCAGGATTGGATCAGGTTGTCGAAGATGATGACGAAGGAGATGAGCTGGTGGAAGTTGATGGGTTGGGAGCAGAGGATGGTGAAAATGCTGAGGATAATGACGACGAAGATGAATTTTTTGCAGATTTGTGATTATACTGTCAACGTAGACATTAAGACTATCGAGTGTGGATGGAAAACCTAAGGGTATGATGGTATGTGTAAATGTGACACACAGCGCCATGGATGGGATCACTGTCAAACAGCATTACTTGTTCTCTTTTTCAAACATGAATACCAACCCAGGATACCACTCTCAAAATCAGACCGACCGCTGCACAATTTAGGACCTTCAACAACCTGATTCAACTCCTTTTCGGGGGAGCCACAAGAACCAGCCAGTATGAGATGCTAAGATCAATAAGCCCACCACAAATAAAAAGGACACACTGAGAGCACCGAACGGTGCAGACAACAATGCCATGGAGTTGAAGAAGACCGGGGGTGGTAACAATGATTACTGTGACACACTCCAGACAACCTGCACAGATGACTAAACGAAGATGGAAGAAATACGCACCCATCAGAGAACCCCGTCAAGCCAAACGAACAGAGGAACAGCGTAAGGATATGAAGTACATTGTACAACTATCCAGACAATGCAAGCCTGTCGTGAGACCCTTGGGATCACACAATGTGATAGAGTACGCGTATCGGGAAGGAATACACGAGCTGGATGAGATGGAGACCGATGCTGCCCAATCCGAGGATGCCGAGTGTGCATGTGGAGAAGTCTTGCACGTCCTTGGTGAAACTGGGGTCTTCCACATGCCTGCACACAGGGTGCGTTCAACTTTGGAAAAATGGCAGAGGGTGGAGAGGACGAGGTAGCCTAAGCGCGGTGGTAGCAGTGGCTTCATCGACCTCGCTGGGGGTATTGGAGACCCGGATGCTTGTCAATGGAAGTGGCGTCGAGGTAGAGAACCACTCACCTTTGTCTTTACACGCATGTATGTCGATATCCTCGTATCCTCCCGCGCATCTCACAATCCACTTGATGCTGGGTGGAAGGTGCAACGAATTCCACATACTCGCAACGGTGGGACGTTTGTCCGTCGACGGCCGAAACGTATGGATCGAGGGGGCACGAGCAATCGTGGACAATTCCTGGGTAGTAGGCCACCAGGATGCTATACACCTTATGAGCAGGGTAGATAATAGTTTAAGTATCATTGTTATCATTGTTAGCATTGACTAACGGTTGGGCGTGCTTCATCTTGTGAAGCTCTGAGTTCGATTCCCGCCCCAGCATCAATATTTTGCTGGCCGGTTATCTGGACTGGGACGCAGCAGCAGGTTGATGGCAACCTTAAAAGGGCTTACAAGGCCTTGCAAGGTGCCTTGCAAGCCTAACAGCACCTTCCAAGGCCTAGTATGGGTCATAGTAGAGTCTTACAAGGCTAGCCAGGCCATATAAGGCTGTACGAGGTTTGGGCACTTTTGCTGATGCAAGCAGACTTCGACTCGCTTTAATACTAGTACAACCCCGCTGAGCTATCCAAGTCGGTTGGTCTGTCATGATCGACAAGTAAACTATCGTACTTTGAAATGCCGTCTGCCGCGCACTGGGAGAGGTGTGGTGCCAAAAAAATTGAGTAAGTCGCGCGTTGTTACTCATACCTCCGATCCTCTTTCTCTACCTTTCCATTGACCCTGATGACCCCTTTACTAGAAACTTCACATTCGCGGGCGGCAGGGTATGAACAACTGTTACCCCCAATATTATCATAAGACGGACAAGGTACGTCGACAATCCCTTGCCAATGCCTTGCGGGCTCACCCACATGTCCATCACTCCCTCCAGGATGATCGACCCGTCTACATCGAACGTCTCGGCTAGGTCAACTTGGACGTGCTCAAAAAGGTCACGGACCAAGAGCACCCACTCAACCACCTCGTCGTGTCATACGAAGGATTCTTCAACAAACGTCCCCCCGCATGCACCGGGCCTGATGGCCGCTGCGTCACAACGTCATTTACTATCCTGGACACCAAAGGCTTCGGTGGCACATCTTCCTCGACGAGACGTACCTCTTGAATTACATTCGTAAGGCACGCAAACCCAGTCAGGATGGGTACCCCGACTCTATGGACAAGTTTTACATCATCAATGCATCGGAGGAGTTTTTGGACAAATGGAAAGCCATGAAGCCTCTGTTGAGTGACGCGATGGTGCTCTTCGAGGGTCGATGTTGCCGAAATGTTGCAATCTGTTTTACCTCATTGTGGTCCCCGGTCTAAAGCTA
>JBBPSV010001237.1:0-10256 GCA_038093795.1 Retiboletus fuscus | reverse complement strand
GGGGAATCGTAGAGACTCGGGACGAGTCGAAATGAGTCATATCCACTGTGGATCTGTCGATCAGTGTCGATCAGAAGCAGCTGTCAATCAAAGATTATCATGAAACAAGAAGTGGTCGGAACGACCCGAAGTGACAATGACAGCGGGGTCATTAGTCAGAAATGAAACGTGCGATACGGTCTGTGGGATAACTACCGACGTGCTGTGCGAGGCGGGCCTGGGTTGCACCAGGCGAAGCAGAGTGCAGTCCGCTGAGACTAAGCTGAGTAAAGGTAAAGAAAAGTAAAGAAAATAAACAGGGCCAGGTCAACTCGTAACATTACCCCCCTCTTACGCTCCTCAATGCCACTTGAGGATTTCTAAAGATTGATGTAGCCCCTGTTCGGGGAACCGGTGACATTAGCATAGGCTGTGTCATCCCACACATCATCTGTAAAATCGGGTTCTGGCTCGTCCTGGATGCGGGATGCAAGCGGGCGAGGTTGTGGACGGTGCGACCTTTGCGATGAGCGGGAGGAACTAGAAGATTGAGACGATGAGGACGGAGTGGTGGGGCAGGGACGATGGCGGAGTGGACACTGGTTTTGAATGTGTCCGGGGCGCATGCGGAGACAGAACGGGCACTTGTACTCTGGGCAATCAATGTGCCAGTGTCCAAGGTGGTGACAATGGAAGCAGGATGCGTTGTAAAGGGGATGGTCTGGGCTGAGACTGATCTCACCTTCGTTCATGAGGTGAACCCGTTCGAGTCGATCAATGAGGTTGATTTCGCTGGGTGATAGTGGGGAGGACGATGCAGATGGCGTTGGAGCGGCAGGCTCGGCTGGCGAAGGAACTAAGATGGTTTCGACTGGAAGTGTGGGTCGAACAGGAGGAAGCGGGAGACCAGCTCGAGCAAGATCCTGCGAATAACGTTCAATGTCAGCGACGAAGTCCAGCATGTCGAGCTGGTGCATGGCTGATAACAAATAGGAGCGGATGCGGCAGGCTACAAGGCGCAACTGGGTGGAGAAAAACTCTGATTGGGCATTGGCGGAGGTAAAGGAGGCGATGGGGTCGAGATGAGAGACCTGTAAAAAGGCTAAGTACAGAGATTCGAGAGGAGAGTCTACATCTAAATGAGCCTGCATGGTAGCTGCAAGGCGAGAGTCGCGGAGGCGAGTCTGGAGGAGGCGCCTGGACTCGCAAGACAGCGGGTCGGACCGAAGGGTAAATGCAAAGTGAGGTACGTTGACAGAAAGGATGGTTTTGGGTTTCTCTTCCTCATCGAGGACAGAGGGCCATGGGAGAGGCGTGGTATTCCACCCAGGAGTGGCAGAGTTACTGATGGAGTCCTCGGCGAGGACCATAGGGGGGTGTATGGTGGGAACAGAGAGTTCCTGAGCTAAGGAGGACGAGTCATTGACTCCCTCGAGAGAAGGGAGAGCAGAGTCATCGACTCCCTCGAGAGAAGGGAGAGCGGAGTCATCGACTCCCTCGAGAGAAGGGAGAGCGGAGTCATCAACTCCCTCGAGAGAAGGGAGAGCGGAGTCATCAACTCCCTCGAGAGAAGGGAGAGCGGAGTCATCAACTCCCTCGAGAGAAGGGAGAGCGGAGTCAGTGAAGGTGAGAGAAGTTTCAGTGAGGAAAGACTCAGTGGACGGGGAGTAAGACATGCTGTAAGACGTGGAAGGTGTAGTAGAGCTCGGTTGGTGATTCTCACGTAGAGACCAGCGCGTAGAGTTCTAAGGAGGGAAGACCTTGGGGTGAAGCTTCTTATAGCTTTGGAGGGTTGCTTGGGCATGTTTGAATTCCCATTCCGGGAGCCAGGTGTCGTTGAAGGCAGTGAAGCCATGCCAGCGGACAAGGAACTGTCGGTTGGCAGCGGAACCCCAGTGTCGTATGATCTTTTCAATTTCGTACTGCTCTTCTCCATCGATAAGGTCAGGTGGGGGTGATGGGAAGTTGGGGCTGTGCACGGAGTTCTCCTTGTACGGGGTGAGGAGTGAGGCGTGGAAGACCGGATGTATTTTCCATGTCTTGGGGAGACGGAGTTGATACGTGATTGGGGACAGTACCTTAACTATGGTAAAGGGTCCTTCACGTTTCAGAGCGAATTTTGGGTGAGTCAGGTTTCGTTTCAAATTTCTGGCCTCGAGCCAGACCTGATCGCCTTTCTCGAATGGGGTAAAGTTCTTTTTATTCCGAGAAGCCATGACTTGCCTGGCAAGTCCATGTGCAGCAAGGGCTTCTTGGTGGGCAGCGGTGAGTTCCTTGATGCAATCTTCCATGGCGGGAAGATCTGTGAGTGGGAGGACAGTGGGGACCGGAGTAGGTTCATATCCCATCATTAGGTAAAACAGGGATTTACCGGTGACGGAATGAGGGTGGTGATTGTGAGCGAATTTGGCGTGGATCAACCGATCGGCCCACGTGGTGGGGTTATTCCCCACAAAGATCCGTAAGTAAGTCTCAAGTTCCTGATTGATCCGCTTGGTTTCCCCATCAGTCTGGGGGTGATACGCAGTGGATAACGCAAGGGAACATCCAAGAAGCCTACCGAGTTCTTTTGTGAAGCGGGATGCAAATTGGGGGCCTCGATCGGAGATGATCTTCTCGTAGAGGCCGAATCTGGGGTAAACCTTCTTAAAATAGAGGACAGCAACGTCCTCCACAGTAGCGGACTTGGTGGTAGGGCAGAAAACAGCCCCTTTCGAAGATGCAAAGTCAGCCCAGACTATTACAGCCGTGAAACCGTTGGAGTCGGGGAGATCCATAATCATATCGCATGAAATCTGCTGAAAGGGGCGAGTGGTGGTGGACTTGTTGGGGGTGAGTGGAGGGGTCATGGGGTGGGTATTGACCTTGTGCTGCTGGCAAAGGGCACAACCCTTGACATACTTGCGAACATACTGGGCCAAACCAGGCCACCAGAACTCACTCGCAACGATGAAGAACAACAAACCCGGCTCCTATGGAGAAGTCCAGGTAGTATGAAAGGTGAGGGGTGCGATGGGTTCGTCCCCAAAGAGGGTTCGAGGTGGAGGTGAAGTGCCAGAAGGGAATGGTCCAGGAGGAAGGATATTCCGGACGTGTGTCCAGAGAAGAGAGCGATAGTCCGGTAGCGGGAATGGTAGTCTGATGGTGGATACGATAGTCCAGACATGTGAGTCCGAGGGGAGAGCGACATGGAAGACGGCGGAGATGATGATGGCGACGAGTACGTGTGTGCGTGCGTGCGTGGAGAGGATCCTTTGATCCTCAGAAGTCAAAAAGTGTATTTGAAAACCAAAGGTACAAGACTTTATAGTCCGGGCATTTCCCAGGACTGTCAGGGATAAAGAACACGAACTCTAACTATAAAACGAAGCGAAGGCGATGACAAACGGTAGCGATAAATGATGATGACGAATGAAAGGGGTAAAGATAACTACTTGTAAGTGGTACGAAAGGAGACCGACGAAGACCGAACAAAAGGACTAATAGACCGGACGGGACTAACCAAGGACTAAGAGACCAGGTGAGGAAGGACGGACCGGACTAGGTAAATGATGACTGGATGGAGTGTACACGACGATGGACAGTCTGTAGGATGTGGTGAAACGATGGGATACAACACTAGAGACGTATGAGTCTCTACAACGAGCTGTCGGGTTTTGAGGAAACCCGGATGTCCAGCAGATTCATGGTCGTGACACCGCTGGAGAATGGACTTACGCAGTCCGGCGACAGGGGGAATGTAGACGCGTCCTTGATAGGTTAGGACACCTTCGTGAAGCTGCCAGTCGCTAAGGCGGGAGTGAAAGGCGGTGGGGATAGAGCCATCAAAGGCTTGGAGAGTCTGAAGGAACAGAGGGTCGTCTTTTGACGTAGTCTTGATGTGATCCCGGAGGGTGGAGTCAATGAGCCGGACGAAGATGGAGTCCGGGAGCATGACAGTCTGAGTGTTGTCCGGTGTGTGGGTGAGGAAGTCTGGACGGCGGGACAAGGCGTCCGGGCCGGCGAGGAGAGAACCGGGGACATGAATCATCTTGTAGTCGAAGTCCGCCAGGTCTAATAGCCAGTGAGCTTGTTGACAATTGAGATTCTGTGGGGCTTGGAAATATGTGAGGTTCTTGTGGTCAGTGAAGATCTGAACTGGGATGGAGGATCCATGCAGGAGATGGCACCAAGACTTGAGGGCGCAGATGATGGCAAGAAGTTTGTGGTCATGGATGTTGTAGTTTCGCTCGGTGGGGGAGAATGATTGGGAGAGATACGAGCAAGGATGCCAAGCACCATTCTCGTCTGTCTGGAGTAGGATGCCACCCGTGGCTACGCCGGAGGCGTCAGTCGCGATGGCAAATGGCACACTGGGGTCGGGGAGGCGGAGTACAGGTTTCGAGAGGAAGAGCTCCTTGAGATGGAGGAACGCAGCTTCCTGTGGTTCGCCCCAGTGCCAGGGTTGGGTCTTCTTGGTGAGATCTATGAGGGGGCGAGCGATAGTAGAGTAGTCCGGGATGAACTGCCTATAGTAGTTGGCAAATCCGAGAAAAGACCGGACTTCTTTGACGGAGGTTGGGGCTGGCCAGGAGGTGATCCCATTGAGCTTGACGGGGTCCATAGTAAGCTTTCTGGGGGAGAGAATCATGCTGAGGTATTCCACTTGTTCCGTGGCAAAGGAACACTTAGACAGGTGGAGATGAAGGTCGAGTTCTTCCATCCGTTGGAGAACTCTCTTAGTCTGTTCTGTGTGGAGCTGCTCGTCAGGGGAGAAGATGAGGAGGTCGTCCATGTAAATAACGAGCCACCCTTTGGAAATCATATCTCTGAACGAATTGTTCATGAAACGTTGGAACATGGCGGGGGAATTGGTCATGCCGAAGAACATGACCATGGGTTCGAAGAGGCCCTTGTGAGTCAGGAAGGCGCCTTTCCATTGGTGTCCTTCTTTGATCCGGACATTGTTGTAACCCCATCGGACGTCAAACTTAGTGAAGACCTTCGCGTCTTGCACTTTGTTGATGAGGTCGTCGATCCGGGGTAAGGGATATGCATCTCGGATCGTCTGGTCATTAAGCTTCCTGTAGTCCATGCAGGGGTGAAGCTTTGGATTGCTGTTGGAATCGAGCTCTTTCTTCTGGACGAAGAAGAAAGGGGATGCTTGGGGAGAATTTGAGGGGCGGATGGCACTGGACCGGAGGTTCTCTTCTAGGAAGGCTTTGGTGGCTTCGCGTTCTCGCGGAGATAGCAGATATAGCTTGCTGATCTTAGGTTCGAAGCCTTCTTTGAGATTGATCTCGTGGTCATAAGTCCGTTCCAGTGGGAGTTGTCCGATGGGTCGTTCTTCAAACACCTTTCAGAACTGCTCATACTCCACTGGGAGGGTGACTTCGGGTTTCTTGTTGAATTCCGCCTGTGCGAGCTACATAGCGGAGGTAATCTTGGCAATCACCGGAGAGCCGAGGGGATAAAATCGCAATCCACACCGTTGGATCCGTCCTATGCGGTAATGATCATGAGCTCTCTGACAGAACTCGCTCTCCGATTCTTCATCAAGATATTCATAGAGTCGAGCGTGGTCAACGCAGTTGACCTTAACTTGGCGAGGGGGGGTCCTGTTACGCGTGACCCAGGCAGGGTCACGCATAGACCTGAGGGGAAGCTGCCTTCTAGGACTCGGGCTATAGTAGTCTGGAGAACGGACTACTAGAGATGAGTGGAGGCGCGAGAAGGTGAGTTCTCACGTTCGAAGGTTACATGGTAGGCGGCTAGTCAAGAGTCGAGACGGCCTTCAGGCAGGGATTCTGGTGAAGGTGTTGGGATTACTGGGGTGTCTATGAATCTAGGAGTATACGGTGATTCAGGTAGACTAAGCTAAGGTACTGGGGACAGTGGAGCACCTATTATATAGGGGTCAAGTGTGCGCACAGACCGGGCGTCTAAGTAAGGGAACCGGCTGTGGTATGGCTAAGTAGGGGAGATGCGCTGAATGGATGAGGGGTGCACATCTCTAACGGTGAAGTATGACTCGGCGAATGATTAAGAAGATGAGTCATACGCGCTGCGGATCTGTCAATCAGGAAGCGTCCTGTCAATCAATGATCTCGGCTAAGTGAGAGAAGCATTGCCTTCGGTGGTAGTAGAAGGGATGCACGAGGCGAGATTCTAAGAAAGGCTAAAGCTAAGGAAAGGCGTGTACGCCATTGTCAATGATGGGACTCGGATAGGAGATATCCAGGGATACGTGAGTAATCCTACCGAGGGTCTGGCATAGGGTCTGGTCGAAAGGCCGGAGCTCAGCTGGGGAGCTGAGGGACTGGGGCAGGTTCTGTAAGAGAACCAGTGGACTGGGGCCAAGGACAGAGGAGTCCGAGGACAGCATGCATGTTTGGGGTGAGGCCCGACGGGATCAGTGCGTGGCATGGTTGCAAGGCCAGGCCGAGGAGAGGGTCCGAGGTTGGACTTGGCAGAGGAGGTTCTATGACGTCAGAGGACCGAGACAGGAGTGATACAGCGTACTGTTGGTCCGCGAGCAGACTACGTCATGGGTCTAGGCGAGGAGGTCTAGGAGTGGACTGTTGGAGTCCCGGGCTAAGGCTAGAGACAGGGTCTCGGAGAGGTGCTCAATTGGTGATGCTCATGGAGAGACCAGCGCTATGAGACTTAGGGGTTCTGGTCAGGCGGAACGGACTGTGATCGGGGGAGAGCCAGGATGGGCTCGGCGTGGAGACTAAGCAAGGGAGTGCTTAGTGGGTTCTCGGCAATGCGTATGCATGTAGTCCGGTGGGGACTGACGGTGGGCTGGCTGGCTGGGGAAGCCAGGACTAGGTTAAGCAAGGGACGAGGTATGGCTGGGCAAGCCATGACTAGGACTAAGCGAGGAAAAAGTATAGGGGCACAATAAATTGTAACAGGTCCAGTCGAAGCTGGGTCGCTTGAATCGGTCACTATACTCGGAGGTAGCAACGTTGTGTTCCTGGAAAAGAACCTTGGATTGGTCACAGGATTCAGGGATATCAATCGTCTGTTTAAACCAGTCGATTTTCGGGTTGGTGGAGCGGAGCCAGGGGAGTCCAAGGATAACATTCTCGCTTCCGCAGGACATAACGTGGAAGAGGACTTTCTGGGTGATTCCTCCGGTGTTGGCGTAAAGAGTACAGGTGAATCGAATGGCTCCGTGAGAGTTAGTGGATTGATCGACATTCCGAACGGGGATGGGTTTCGGTAGTCAAGTGATGGGGAGTTTGTGTTTTCGCACGAAATCCCAGTTGATACAGGAGATGTCGGCGCCACTGTCGATCAGGGCGCGGGTGTCAACGGCTTTGAGGGAGTGCACAGGTACAATGAGCTGAACTGGGATCTGCATAGATTTGCGAGTCTCAGATACTAGTACATTGGCACACCTAGGAGGAGTCCGCGTTGACGGGGTCCTCCGTTCTAAAAATCCTTGTGGGAGAAGGAGATTCTAGCTACTGACTCGACTTCATTGTCATCATCTTCGCAGTCAGCTAGCTCAGGGAGATCATCCTTCTTCACCTTACGAGTCTTCTTGGGGTTCTTGGGTGCGTCGTAGACTTTGCACTCCTTTGCCATATGGCCAGTCTGGCAGCATCAGAGGCATCGGCCTTCCTTGAAGCACTTCTGCCTTTCGGCTTCGGTGAGCTTAGGGGGAAGACGGACCGCGTCAACGTCCATGGCGTCGGGGTCCTTTTCTTCCTTCTTGGAGTAAGTCGGCACGTATGAAGTACCGGGTTTCTTGTGTTGCTGCGCGATCCCTCGGGCTCGGCGGCGGTGAGAGTCAAAGAGAGCCACCTTCTTGTACCAGTCGGTGAATTTGGTAGGGGGTTTCTCCATCCAGAGAACGTCAAACATCAGTTCTTCAGGTATACCCACAGAGTAATAGGAGACTAGCACCGAATCATCGGTTACTCCTGCGACGGATACCTTGGACCTGAATTGGGCAGTATAGTTAGCTAGGGAAGGGGAGAACTCGCCCTTCTTTCCAGGGATCATGCGCTTGGTGGCGAGCCAGGTAAGCGCGTTGGTAACCGATTCTGAATGGGAGAAAACTCCTTCAAAGTTGGCCACGAAGTCGGACCACTTCCCAAGTGAGAAGCCTCTGCCGGAGATCTTAGATTCTCGGAAGGTATCGGCCCAAGTGGCTGCCGTACCCTTTTTCATGAAGGAGAGTGCATAGGCAATTCGCCTAGCATTGTCGTTGTAAATCTCTGCGTTGATGGATAGGTACAGTTGTACCGAGTGAAGCCAGGGCTTCGCCTTCGAGAGGTTTCCGTTGAAGTCCTCTGGGACTCTGAGGCGGATTTCCGTGGGCTTGGTTCCCATGATGGGAGTCTGAGGCTGGGGCTGAGGGGCTGGGGGTGCCGTGACTGGGAAGATATGACCACTTTGGGCGATCGGTGTCGGTGATGGCGGGGTGGGGCTACGAGGGATAACTGCGCCGGCTGAAAGCTGGTGGGACAGTAGTCTAGAGAGTTCTTGTGATTCTGCTTCCTCGGTGGGAGAGCGTAGCTCGAGGTCAAGGTCGGGGTTATCAGAGCCTTCAGTAGGGGCTTCTGAGTCCGATGTTTCTGAGGATTCAGGGTCTGGTGATTCTATGGCTCTCCACGCAGTGGAGATCGGTGGTGGTCGGGCTGAGGAGGAGGGCCTACTCGATGGTAGCCATGACGTGGTAAGCTAGAGCTTTTGTTACGCTTGGCCTGGGTAGGGTCGAGCGCAGACTCAAGGGGAGGTTCTAAGGACTAAGGAGTACCAGCGTCTAGGACGCTACGGTATGACGAGGGCCTTCGGGCGAGGTATCTGCTCACGGAGAGCATGCTCAGCGTCGAAGGATACGATGAGTCCGAGGAGGACGAGTCTTATCCCGGTCTTGGGAGATCGAGCGTAGGAGTTATCTCAAGAGTATGATTGAGTAGCTCTAGCTTAGGGAATACAAGTGTAGAGACTACGGTTTATATACGTGGGCCATAGAAGGTCATGGAAACCCGTGGAAGAGACGGGAGAATGAGGAACTAAGAGAGATATGACTCGGGGAATCATAGAGACTCGGGACGAGTCGAAATGAGTCATATCCACTGCGGATCTGTCGATCAGTGTCGATCAGAAGCAGCTGTCAATCAAAGATTATCATGAAACAAGAAGTGGTCGGAATGACCCGAAGCGACAATGACAGCGGGGTCATTAGTCGGAAATGAAACGTGCGATACGGTCCATGGGATAACTACCAACGTGCCGTGCGAGGCGGGCCTGGGTTGCGCCAGGCGAAGCGGAGTGCGGTCTGCTGAGACTAAGCTGAGTAAAGGTAAAGAAAAGTAAAGAAAATAAACGGGGCCAGGTCAACTCGTAACACCATACAGATTCAAGTTCGTCGAATTGTTTTGTTTGAGCAAAGTATGTACTAAACACTTTGCATTGGCAGGCCCATCCTCATGACGACACCCAGACCAGTACTGATCACCAGACCAAACAGTGACGCAAGTTGGCATCCCGAGAACATCCAACCAATACGCTCCCCCCAGCTCATCGCCCCCAGGCTGTACCTCAAATGGTTGAACCCATGCTTGACTTCGATTACATGGAAGAGGACGATAGATCAGACAATGGAGTCATTGATGAACAGACTGTTGAAGACTTCACAGACCTTCTCCAGGTTGTCACCAGTGACCATGATGACTCTGAGGTCATGATGGACGACAAAAGTGACAAGGAAACTGGTGGTTCAGTCGACATGACTGACGACTCAGACTCAGAGCTCAATAAAACTCTTGCACAACGCTTGCAGGACTGTTACAAGGTGACAATGAAGAAACCACTGGCACCCACATGTGTACACATCAAACAGAAGATGGCTGCACTGCAGCCGTCTGATACCCAAGGCGACTCAAGTACGTTCTCTTGTTTGACATACATCTATCACTAATAAGTATTATAGCCTTTTCCATTCAGTGCACAATCTGTCACCCTGATGGATCAAATTCACCCTTTTTGATATCATCAACAATTGAACTTGATGACCTGCACCACATCGTTGCTGAGAAGCTGGGCCGATTTCCAGGACTCATCCAGCTACAGTACCGATTGGACAGTGACAAGGCCAAGGATGGAATGATTTCAATTCAAAATGATGAAGAACTTGCATTGTTCAAGGACTGTTTACACCCTTTGATCATTCCACCTCGACTTGGAAATGGTAAGGTCTCAACTTGCCGGTTGAAGCTGGTTAGTGTTTATTTCGAGGATGCAGGAAATGAGGAACAACGTGATAGTAAGGTGGTGTA
>JBBPSV010001236.1:0-10266 GCA_038093795.1 Retiboletus fuscus | reverse complement strand
CTATCCTTCTGATTGGTACTTTCTGGATCATACCATTCTTAGTCCCAGAAATGTCCAGGTTCATGAGATCAATACCACCATTTTGGAATCTATTGCACCTCAGGAGAAGTTCACCTACCTTAGTGCAAACTCAATCACTGATCATGAATATGACTATGTCTTTCCAGAGATTCTCCATACTCTCAATCCCTCTGGATTTCCCATTCATCAACTGGAGCTCAAGAATGGTGCACCACTTATACTGTTGCACAATCTGGATCCTCTTCATGGTCTCTATAATGGAATTTGGTTGAGGCTGATTAGATCCACTTGAAGAATTCTGGAGTGTTGAGTATTGGGTAGAGAAGGTGGTAACAATATGGTCTTGATTCCTAGGATGGCCCTTGACTCTGGTTTGGAAGATTCTCCAGTTCCTTTTTGTCACCTCCAATTTCCTGTTCATCTGGCCTATGCTATGACCATTAATAAAGCTCAAGGTCAAACTGTTCAGCATGTTGGTCTTAACTTGAGCACTCCTGTTTTCTCTCATGGACAACTCTATATGACACTTTCATGATGTACTCATTCCAGAAACATCAAAATACTCTTTCTGTTACGCTTGGCCTGGGTAGGGTTGAGCGTAGACTCAAGGGGGATTCTGGGACTAAGGGAGTACCAGTGTTCTTGACGCTACGGTACGACTAAGGACCTTCGGGCGAGGTATCTGCTCATGAAGAGCACGCTCAGCATCGAAGGATATGAGGAGTCTGATGAGGACGAGTCTTATCCCAGTCTTGGGAGATCGAGCGTAGGAGTTATCTCAAGATATGATTGAGTAGCTCTAGCTTAAGGAATACAAGCGTAGAAACTACGGTTTATATACGAGAGCCATAGAAGGCCATGGAAGCCTGTGGAAGGGGTGGGTAAAGCAGGGGTGAAGAGAGATATGACTCGGGGAATCGTAAGGACTCAGGATGAGTCGAAATGAGTCATATCCGCTGCGGATCTGTTGATCGTGTTGATCAGAAGCAGCTGTCTATCAAAGATTATTGTGAAACGAAGAAGTGGCCGGAATGGCCCGAAGCAATAATGACAGCGGGGTCATTAGTCGGAAATGAAGAGAAGATGCGGTCTGTGGGAGTATCGACCTACGTGCCGTACGTGAGTAGTCTGGGTAGCGCCAGACGAGATGGACAGCGGTCCATCGAGACTAAGCTAAGTAAAAAGAAAGAAATAAATGGGGCCAGGTCAAGTCGTAACATTACCCCCTTCTTATGCTCCTCAATGCCACTTGAGGATATCTAGAGGTCGAGGTAACCCCTGTTAGGGGAACCAGTGACATTGGCATAGGCCGTGTTGTCCCATACGTCATCAGTGAAGTCGAGCTCCGGTTTATCCTGGATTCGGGATGCAAGCGGGTGAGGTCGTGGACAGTGCGACCTTCATGACGAACGCGAAGAGCTGGTAGAGGAATGGGATGATGAGGATGGGGTAGCGGGGCGGGGACGGCGACGGAGTGGGCACTGGTTCTGCATATGCCCAGGGCGCATGCGAAGACAGAATGGGCACTTGTACTCTGGGCAATCGATGCGCCAGTGTCCAAGGCGATGACAGTGGAAACAGGATGCGTTGTAAAGGGGATAATCGGGGCTGAGGCTGATCTCACCTTCGTTCATAAGGTGAACCCGTTTGAGGCGGTTGATAAGATTTACTTCGCTGGGGATAGTGGAGATGACGACGCAGACAGCGTCGGAGCGGTGGGCTCGGCCAGCGAAGGGACTAGGATGGCTTCAACGGGAAGCATGGGTTGAACGGGAGGGAGAGGGAGACCAGCTTTAGCTAGATCCTGTGAATATTGTTCGATGTCAGCGACGAAGTCCAGCATGTCAAGCTGGTGCATGGCGGATAGAAGGTACGAGCGGATGCAGCGGGCTACAAGACGGAGCTGAGTGGAGAAAAACTCCAACTGGGCGTTGGCGGAGGTGAAAGAAGCGATGGGGTCGAGACGAGAGACCTGTAAAAAGGCTAAATACAGTGATTCAAGCAGAGAGTCTACATCTAAGTGGGCCTGCATGGTAGCGGCCAGTCGAGAGTCTCGGAGGCGGGTCTGGAGGAGTCGGCCAGACTCACATGACAATGGGTCGGATCGAAGGGTATAGGCGAAGCGAGGTACGTTTACGGATAAGATGGTTTTGGGCTTCTCTTCCTCATCGAGGACAGAGGGCCACGGGAGGGGTGCGGTGCTCCACCCGGGGGTGGCTGAGTTACTGATGGACCCCTCGGCGAGGACCATAGGAGGGTGGATGGTAGGAACGGTGAGTTCCTGGGCTAACGGGGATGAGTCATCGACTCCCTCGAGAGATGGGAGAGCAGAGTCGGTGAAGGTGAGGGACGATTCGGTGAGAGAAGATTCAGTGGATGGGGAGTAAGACATGCTGCAGCTTGACGAAGGTGTGGTAGAGCTCGGTTGGTGATTCTCACGTAGAGACCAGCACGTAGAGTTCTAAGGAGGGAAGACCTTGGGGTGAAGCTTCTTATAGCTTCGAAGGACTGCTTGGGCATGTTTGAACTCCCGTTCCGGGAGCCAGGTATCGTCTGTGGCGGTGAAACCATGCCATCGGACTAGGAATTGTCGGTTGACAGCAGAACCCCGGTGTCGGACGATCTTTTCAATTTCGTACTGTTCTTCACCATTGATAAGGTCAGGTGGTGGCGATGGGAAGTTGGGGCCGTGGACGGAGTTTTCCTTGTATGGGGTGAGTAGGGATGCATGGAAGACCAGATGTATTTTCCATGTCTTGGGGAGGCAGAGTTGATATGTGATCGGGGACAGTACCTTAACAATGGTAAAAGGCCCTTCACGTTTCGGGGCAAATTTCGGGTGAGTCAGGCTGCGTTTCAAATTTCTGGCCTCGAGCCAGACCTGATCACCTTTTTCGAACGGAGTGAAATTCTTTTTGCTTCGGGAAGCCATGACTTGCCTAGCTAGCTCATGCGCAGCAAGGGCTTCTTGACGTGCAGCAGTGAGTTCCTTGATGCGATCTTCCACAGCGGGAAGATCCGTGAGTGGGAGGACGGTGGGGACCGGAGTAGGTTCATATCCCATCATTAGGTAAAACAGGGATTTACTGGTGACGGAATGGGGGCGGTGATTGTGAGCGAATTCAGCGTGGATTAGCCGATCAGCCCACGTGATGGGGTTGTTTCCCGCGAAGATCCGTAGGTACATCTCGAGTTCCTGATTGATCCGCTTGGTTTCCCCATCAGTCTGGGGGTGATACGCAGTGGATAACGCAAGGGAACATCCGAGAAGCCTACCGAGTTCTTTTGTGAAGCGAGAAGCGAATTGGGGCCCTCGATCGGAGATGATCTTTTCGTAGAGGCCGAATCTGGGATAGACTTTCTTAAAATAGAGGGTGGCAATGTCCTCCGCAGTAGCGGTTTTAGTGGTTGGGCAGAAAATAGCCCCCTTCGAAGATGCATAGTCAGCCCAGACTATTACAGCCGTGAAACCGTGGGAGTCAGGGAGATCCGTGATCATGTCGCAGGAGATCTGCTGGAAAGGGCGAGTGGCGGTGGACCGGTTAGGGGTGAGTGGGGGGGTCGTGGGGTGTGTGTTGACTTTGTGCTGCTGGCAGAGAGCACAACCCTCGACATACTTGCGAACATACTGGGCCAAACCAGGCCACCAGAACTCGCTCGCAACGAGTTGTCGAGTTTTAAGGAAACCAGGGTGACCAGCTGACTCGTGATCATGACAGCATTGAAGGATGGACTTGCGCAGTCCAGCAACGGGAGGAATGTAGACGCGCCCTTGGTAGGTCAGGACGCCCTCGTGAAGTTGCCAGTCGCTGAGGCGAGACCGAAAGGCGGGGGGAATGGAGCCGTTGAAGGCTTGAAGGGTTTGGAGATACAAGGGGTCGTCTTTTGACGTGGTCTGAATGTGCTCCCGCAGGGCAGAATCAATGAGGCGGACGAAGATAGAGTCCGGGAGGAGTACCATCTGGGTATTGTCTGGCGTGTGGGCAAGGAAATCTGGACGGCGAGACAGAGCGTCCGGACCAGCTAGGAGTGATCCCAGAACGTGGATCATCTTGTAGTCGAAGTCTGCGAGGTCTAATAGCCAGCGGGCCTGTCGATGGTTGAGATTCTGTGGGGCACGGAAGTATGTGAGGTTCTTGTGGTCGGTGAAGACCTGAACCGGCGCAGAGGAACCGTGTAGAAGGTGTCGCCACGACTTCAAGGCACGGATGATGGCTAAGAGTTCCCGGTCATGGATGTCGTAGTTGTGTTCGGCGGGGGAAAATGACTGGGAGAGATACGAGCACGGGTGCCAGGCACCGTTCTCGTCGGTCTGTATAAGGATACCACCAGTGGCTATGCCGGAGGTGTCGGTCGCAATGGCGAAGGAGGCGCTGGGGTCAGGGAGTTGAAGTACGTGTTTGGAAAGGAACAGTTCCTTGAGACGGAGGAACACGGCGGCTTGTGAAGACTCCCAATGCCATGGCTGGGTCTTCTTGGTGAGGTCTATGAGTGGCCGGGCGATGGTGGAGTAGTCCGGGATGAACTGCCGATAATAGTTGGCGAATCCAAGGAAAGACCAGACTTCCTTGACTGAGGTTGGGGCGGGCCAGGAGGTGATTCCGTCAAGTTTGACAGGGTCCATAGCGAGTTTCCCGGGTGACAAGATCATACCAAGGTACTCAACTTGTTCCGCGGTGAAGGAACACTTGGATAATCGGAGGTGTAAGTCGAGCTCTTCCATCCACTGAAGGACTCTCTTAGTCCGTTCGATGTGGAGCTGCTCGTCTGGGGAGAAAATGAGGAGGTCGTCCATATAAATGACGAGCCATCCTTCCGAGATCATGTCCCTAA
Source organism: Retiboletus fuscus (assembly GCA_038093795.1). Taxonomy (NCBI): domain Eukaryota; kingdom Fungi; phylum Basidiomycota; class Agaricomycetes; order Boletales; family Boletaceae; genus Retiboletus; species Retiboletus fuscus. The sequence continues at coordinate 5,412 of JBBPSV010001236.1, read as the reverse complement.
ATGAATCATTCATGAAACGTTGGAACGTGGCAGGGGAGTTGGTCATTCCGAAGAACATGACCATAGGTTCGAAGAGGCCTTTGTGGGTGAGGAAGGCGCCTTTCCATTGGTGTCCTTCCTTGATTCGTACGTTGTTGTATCCCCAGTGGACGTCGAACTTGGTGAAGACCTTAGCGTCTTGCACTTTGTTGATGAGGTCATCGATCCGGGGTAAGGGATACGTGTCTCAGATTGTCTGGTCATTGAGCTTCCGATAGTCCATACAGGGTCGAAGCTTGGGATTCCTGTTAGAGTTGAGTTCTTTCTTCTGGACGAAGAAGAAGGGGGAGGCTTGGGGGGAGTTCGAGGGGCGGATGGTGCCAGACCGGAGGTTCTCTTCTAGGAAGGCTTCGGTGGCTTCGCGTTCCCGTGGAGATAGCGGGTACAGTTTGCCGATCCTGGGTTCGAAGCCTTCTTTGAGGTTAATCTCATGGTCATACGTTCGTTCCGGTGGGAGTTGGCCGATTGGTCGTTCTTCGAATACCTTTCGGAATTGCTCATACTCCACGGGCAGGGTGACCTTGGGTTTCTTGTTGAACTCCGCTTGAGCGAGCTGCATGGCGGAGGTGATCTTGGCGATGACCGGAGAACCTAAAGGGTAGAACTGCGATCCACACCGTTGGATCCGGCCAATTCGATAATGGTCATGAGCCCTTTGACAGAACTCATTCTCCGTTTCTTCGTCAAGGTACTCGTAGAGTTGGGCATGGTCAACGCAGTTGACCTTGACTTGGCGTGGGGGAGTCCAGTCGAAGCTGGGTCTTTTGAATCGGTCGCTGTGTTCGGAGGTAGCGACGTTGTGTTCCTGAAAAAGAACCTCGGATTGGTCACAGGACTCCGGGATGTCGATCGTCTGCTTAAACCAGTTGATCTTTGGGTTAGCGGAACGTAACCAGGGAAGTCCGAGGATGACGTTTTTGCTTCCACAGGACATGACGTGGAAGAGAACTTTCTGGGTAACCCCTTCAGTATTGGCATAGAGGGTGCACGTGAATTGGATAGCTCCATGGGAGTTGCTAGATTGGTCGACGTTCCGGACTGGGATGGGTTTTGGTAGTCGAGTGGTGGGGATCTTGTGCTTTCGCACAAAGTCCCAGTCGATGCAAGAGATATCGGCACCACTGTCGATCAAGGCGCGGGTGTCAATGGCTTTGAGGGAGTGCACAGGTACGATGAGTTGAACTGGGATCTGCATAGATTTGCGAGTCTCAGATACAAGTACATTGGCACACCTAGGAGGAGTCCGTGTTGACAGGGTCCTCCGTTCTAAAAATCCTTGCGGGAGAAGGAGATTCTAGCTACTGACTCGGCTTCGTCATCATCATCCTCGCAGTCAGCTAGCTCAGGGAGATCATCCTTCTTCACCTTACGAGTCTTCTTGGGGTTCTTGGGGGCGTCGTAGACCTTGCACTCCTTTGCCATATGGCCTGTCTGGTGGCATCAGAGGCAGCGGCCTTCCTTGAAACACTTCTGCCTCTCGGCTTCAGTGAGCTTGGGGGGAAGTCGGACGGCGTCGACGTCCATGGCGTCGGGGTCCTTTTCCTCCTTCTTAGAGTAGGTAGGTACATACGAAGTACCGGGTTTCTTGTGTTGCTGCACAATCCCTCAGGCTCGGCGGTGATGAGAGTCAAAGAGGGCTACCTTCTTGTACCAGTCGGCGACCTTGGTGGGGGGTTTCTCCATCCGGAGAACGTCGAACATTAAGTCTTCGGGTATCCCTGCGGAGTAATAGGAGATCAAGACCAACTCATCGGTCACTCCTGCGATGGACACCTTGGACCTAAACTGGGCGGTGTAATTAGCCAAAGAAGGGGAATACTCGCCCTTCTTTCCTGGGATCATTCGCTTGGTGGCTAGCCAGGTGATCGCGTTGGTAACTGATTCTGAATGAGAGAAAACAGCTTCAAAGTCTGAGACAAAGTCGGACCACTTCCCAAGAGAGAAGCCTCCGCCGGAGATCTTGGATTCTCAGAAGGTGTCGGCCCAAGTAGATGCCGTACCTTTCTTCATGAAAGAGAGTGCATAGGCGATTCGCCTCGCGTCGTCGTTATAAACTTCTGCGTTGATCGAGAGGTACAATTGTACCGAACGAAGCCAAGGCTTTGCCTTCGTGAGGTTTCCGTCGAAGTCCTCGGGGACTCCGAGACGGATTTCCGTGGGCTTGGTTCCCATAGCGGGAGACTGGGGCTGGGGCTGGGGAGCAGCTGGTGCTGTGACTGGGAAGATATGACCGCTTTGAGTGATCGGTGTCGGAGACGGTGGGGTGGGGCTTCGAGGGATGACTGCTCCGGCTGAAAGCTGGTGGGACAGTAGTCTAGAGAGTTCTTGTGATTCTGCTTCCTCAGTGGGGGAGCATAGCTCGAGGTCTAGGTCGGGGTTATCAGAGCCCTCAGTGGGAGCTTCTGAGTCCAATGTTTCTGAGGTTGAGGACTTGGGGTCTGGTGATTCTGTGGCTCTCCACGAGGTGGAGATCGGTGGCGGTCGGGCTGAGGAGGAGGGCCTACTCGATGGTAGCCATGACGTGGTAAGCTAGAGCTTTTGTTACGCTTGGCCCGGGTAGGGTCGAGCGTAGACTCAAGGGGGATTCTGGGACTAAGGGAGTACCAGCGTTCTTGACGCTACAGTATGACTAAGGACCTTCGGGCGAGGTATCTGCTCATGAAGAGCACGCTCAGCGTCGAAGGATATGAGGAGTCCGATGAGGACGAGTCTTATCCCAGTCTTGGGAGATCGAGCGTAGGAGTTATCTCAAGATATGATTGAGTAGCTCTAGCTTAAGGAATACAAGCGTAGAAACTACGGTTTATATACGAGAGCCATAGAAGGCCATGGAAGCCCGTGGAAGGGGCGGGTAAAGCAGGGGTGAAGAGAGATATGACTCGGGGAATCGTAAGGACTCGGGATGAGTCGAAATGAGTCATATCCACTGCGGATCTGTTGATCGTGTCGATCAGAAGCAGCTGTCTATCAAAGATTATCGTGAAACAAAGAAGTGGCTGGAATGGCCCAAAGCGATAATGACAGCGGGGTCATTAGTCGGAAATGAAGAGAAGATGCAGTCCGTGGGAGTATCGACCTACGTGCCATACGTGAGTAGTCTGGGTAGCGCCAGACGAGATGGACAGCGGTCCATCAAGACTAAGCTAAGTAAAAAGAAAGAAATAAATGGGGCCAGGTCAAGTCGTAACACTTTCCTGACAATCAAAGGAATATCAAAACTAGGAATGTAGTTTGGAATAAAGTATTTAGAAACTTGGAATTGTGATTTGTATTATACTTGGCCCAAAAAGAATAAAGTTACCTTGACCAGAAACTAGGATTGTTTGGGCCAAAGGCCCAAACCAACATATAAAAAGTAGGATAAAGTTCTTCACCAAGAAACTGGGATGAGGTTCTTCACTCAAAACTGGGATTGTTTGGGCCGAAGGCCCAAACCAGCGGGTGAAACACCTAGTCAAAAAGTTAATGGGCAACGGGGTGTGGGAGTGTATCACCACACTTATCCGACGCTTTTTTCGACTGTTTCGGGTACCTCGGCTTATTTAGGGTTAATCCTCGACTGTGCGCATATTTCAACTATTTCGCTTCTCCCACGTGCTCTTCCTTTTTAATCCGACTTTCCCATGTGGCTCGGCTGATACCAATCCGTTGCCTGTTCAGTAGGGCAGTAACACAGCCACTGCCTGTGCTTGCCTGCTTGCTCCTTCCCCACCCAAGACTTCAATTCCACTCTCCCCTACATAAAATACCATAGCTTCAATAAGGTGGGTAGCACTAAATCATTCTCAATCCATGATCTATACTATCAGATAGCCACTGATAAGAGGTTCTACCTCTCATTCACATATATATTATGACCCACAGGCTGACATATATTATTATCCAGGTTATTGACCCTATAAAATTGCTACTGTACAGCTGTACATTAGGACTGTTGGTGAGTTTTCTATTACAGCACATACTGTATCATGGATGAGAGTAGAAAACAGATTATCCTGAGGGGTATATGTCAAAGGAGGGAGAAAGAAAATCCATAGAGATGACCCAGAAGTTGAAGCATATTACATATGTTAATGTGGACTTGGATTCACTGGAGAAACATTGCAGCAAGGGTCTTATATTATGATAGGGAATAGTTTGTGACAAAAGATGGATTATAATAGGGAAGATAGGCTGTGATGCCAGTGGAGGGACAAGTTATGATAGGAAAGATCACTAATAATGAGGAGACAGGTGATGATGTAAACAACAAAAAGGACTATGATACAGTAGTCTGGTCCAGAGGTCAAAGGAATACCAAAACTAGGAATATGGTTTGGAATGAAGCATTTAGAAACTTGGAATTGTGATTTGTATTATACTTGACCCAAAAAGAATAAAGTTACCTTTACCAGAAACTAGGATTGTTTGGGCCAGAGGCCCAAACCAACATATGAAAAGTAGGATAAAGTTCTTCACCAAGAAACTAGGATGAAGCCTTTCACTGCAAACTGGGATGAGGTTCTTCACTCAAAACTGGGATTGTTTGGGCCGAAGGCCCAAACCAGCGGGTGAAACACCTAGTCTAAAAACTGAGCAGGCAAGGAAAAAAGTAGCTAAGCATTACGAACATTAGCCGTCGCACCTTTCGCTTGCTATGCTTGCACTGGTAAACGCACGTGGGATTCCTCTTTTGGACATTTGCCATGTGGTCTTGCGTGATATCGGCTACCGCCGCTTATGTCATGCTGTCCAAGTGTAGTAAAAACATAGTAAATGAATAATAAGTGTTGTAATAACCTGTCTAATTAGCCCTTGGGCACCAGGATGAAGCCAAATACAGTTCACTTGGCTACAACCTGGGATAAGTGAACATCACGAGGCATAGAGCTCTCAGGCAAGTACTGTATACTACAAATACAAAAATACCTCAGACATGATATGTAACCTTCAAAGTTTCATGTACAATTTACCAAGTCCAAATTGTAATTTAAAGACTTCACAGCAAATGTGACCAAACAATGAGTCAAGCACTCAAGTGACACTTGACACATTGATAACCCTAATATATTATTATGCTGCTACTTCAACACAATAAAGTACACTTGAGTAATTATTAGGACTACTCAGACTATAGTAACCAGCAGTTGTCAGGGCTATCCAGATTACTATTACACAACTTGAAGCCTGAGTGTGGTATAACCTTGATGTAACTGTTATTATATTGTACTATGTAGACTCTTCTTTGGACCAGCAAATACAAAATCACAAATATTGTTTCACTAAAGTATGTACTTGGAGGATTAGTTTAACCTACAGTATTTTTTCAATGTTATCATCACTTATCTCAAAAAACTCACAAGCAGTGTATATATATACTCTCATTGGCTGATC
>JBBPSV010001235.1:0-10272 GCA_038093795.1 Retiboletus fuscus | reverse complement strand
AGAATCTCAATCGTCGCCAAGCCCGCTGGTTGTTAGACCTTGCGGACTTCGACTATAAGATGATCCATGTTCCCGGTTCTCTCCTCGCTGGTCCGGATGCCCTGTCACAGCGCCCGGACTTCCTCGCCCATATGCTGGACAACACCCAGACTGTCCTCCTTCCGGACTCCATCTTTGTCCGCCTCATTGACTCTGCTCTGCGAAATCACATTCAGACCCCGTCGAAAGACGACCCCCTATACCTACAGACCCTGCAGGCCTTCAATGGCTCCATTCCCCCTGCCTTCCGCTCCCGCCTTAGTGACTGGCAGCTTCACGAAGGCATCCTGACGTATCAGGGTCGTGTTTATATTCCCCCAGTCGCCGGACTGCGTAAGTCCATCCTCCAACGTTGCCATGACCATGAATCTGCTGGTCACCCAGGGTTTCTTAAGACTCGACAGCTTGTTGCAAGCGAGTTCTGGTGGCCTGGTTTGGCCCAGTACATTCGCAAGTATGTCGAGGGCTGTGCCCTTTGCCAGCAGCACAAGGTCAATACCCATCCCACGACTCCCCCACTCACCCCCAACAAATCCACCGCCACTCGCCCGTTCCAGCAGATCTCCTGTGACATGATCACGGATCTCCCTGAATCCAACGGTTTCACAGCTGTAATAGTCTGGGCCGACTACGCATCTTCGAAGGGGGCTATTTTCTACCCTACTACTAAGACCGCCACTGCGGAAGACGTTGCCACCCTCTATTTTAAGAAAGTTTACCCCAGATTCGGCCTCTATGAGAAGATCATCTCTGATCGAGGCCCCCAATTTGCCTCTCGCTTCGCGAAGGAACTCGGTAGGCTTCTCGGATGTTCCCTTGCGTTATCTACCGCGTATCACCCCCAGACTGATGGTGAAACGGAGCGGATCAATCAGGAACTCGAGACCTACCTACGGATCTTTGTGGGGAACAACCCCACCATGTGGGCCGATCGGCTGATCCATGCCGAATTCGCTCACAATCACTGCCCTCATTTCGTCACCGGTAAATCCCCGTTTTACCTAATGATGGGGTATGAACCTACTCTGATCCCCACCATCCTCCCACTCATGGATCTCCCCGCTGTGGAGGATCGTATCAAGGAACTTACCGTGGCCCGTCAAGAAGCCCTTGCTGTGCATGAACTAGCTCGGCAAGTCATGGCTTCTAGAAGCAAGAAGAATTTCACCCCGTTCAAAAAAGGCGATCAGGTCTGGCTCGAGGCCAGGAATTTGAAACGTAACCTGACTCACCCAAAATTCGCTCCGAAACGTGAAGGGCCCTTTACCATTGTCAAGGTACTGTCCCCGATCACGTATCAACTCCGCCTCCCAAAGACGTGGAAAATACATCCGGTCTTCCACACCTCGCTTCTTACCCCATACAAGGAGAACCCAGTACACGGCCCCAACTTCCCATCGCCTCCACCCGACCTTATCGATGGCGAAGAACAGTATGAAATTGAAAAGATCGTGCGACACCGGGGTTCCGCTGCCAATCGACAATTCCTAGTCCGCTAGCATGGCTTCACCGCCTCTGACGACACCTGGCTCCCGGAAAGGGAGTTCAAACATGCCCAAGCAGTCCTCCGAAGCTATAAGAAGCTTCACCCCAAGGTCTTCCCTCCTTAGAACTCTACACGCTGGTCTCTATGTGAGAATCACCAACCGAGCTCTATCGTACCTGCCGCATACCACAACATGTCTTACTCCCCGTCTACCAAATCTTCTCTCACCGAGTCTTCTGTCACGTTCACCGACTCTGCACTTCCCCCCCTCGAGGGAGTCGACGAGTCTTCCCCCCTCACTCAGGAACTCTCCGTTCCTACTATCCACCCCCCTATGACTCTTGCAGACGACTGCATCAGCACCGAAGCCACCCCTGGGTGGAACACCACACCGCTCCCTTGGCCCTCTGTCCTTGACAAGGAAGAGAAACCCAAGACCATACTATCCGTCAATGTACCCCGCTTCACCTACACCCTCCGATTGGATCTGCTGTCATGCGAATCTGGACGACTCCTCCAGACCCGCCTCTGGGACTCCCATTTGGCCACTACTATGCAGGCCCATTTAGATGTAGACTCTCCCCTGGAATCATTGTATTTAGCATTTTTACAGGTATCTCGTCTCGACCCCATCACCTCTTTTACCTCCACAAATGCCCAGTCGGAGTTCTTCTCCACCCAGTTGCGCCTTGTAGCCTGCCATATCCGCTCCTACCTCCTATCAGCCATGCATCAGCTCGACATGCTAGATTTCGTCGCTGACATAGAACGCTATTCGCAGGACCTCGCCAAGGCCAGTCTACCTCTCCCCCCAGTTCGACCACCCCTCCCGGTCAAAACCATCCTGGTCCCCTCGCCGGCAGAGCCTACTGCTCTGACACCGTCTGCGTCGTCTTCCCCACTCTCGCCTAGTGAGATTAATCTCATCAACCGGCTTGAGAGAGTCCACCTTATGAACAAAGGTGAGATCAGCCTTAGCCCTGACCATCCCCTTTACAACGCGTCCTGCTTTCATTGTCACCGCCTTGGACACTGGCGCATTGACTGCCCAGAGTACAAGTGCCCGTTCTGTCTTCGCATGCGCCCCGGACATATTCAGAACCAGTGCCCTCTCCGTCGTCGTCCTCGCCCAGCCACCCCGTCCTCATCCTCTCAATCCTCTAGCTCCTCTCGTTCATCGCGAAGGTCGCACCGTCCGCGCCCTCGCCCACTTGCATCCCGGATTCAGGATGAGCCAGAACTCGACTTCACAGATGACGTGTGGGACAATACGGCATACGCCAACGTCACTGGCTCCCCCAACAGGGGCTACATCGACCTCTAGATCCCCTCAAGTGGCATTGAGGAGCATAAGAAGGAGGTAATGTTACGATTTACCTGGCCCCGTTTATTTCTTCTTTTCTTTTTACTTAGTTTAGTCTCGATGGATCGCTATCCATCTCGTCTGGCGCTACCCAGACTACTCCCATACAGCACATAGGTCGATACTCCCACGGACCGCATCTTCTTTTCATTTCCAACTAATGACCCCGCTGTCATCATCGCTTCGGGCCGCTCCGGCCACTTCTCTGTTTCATGATAATCTTTGATAGACAGCTGCTTCTGATCGACATTAATCGACAGATCCGCAGCGGATGTGACTCGTTTCGACTCCTCCCGAGTCCCTACGATTCCCCGAGTCACATCTCTTTTCATCCCTGGCCTTCCCGGCCCTTCTACGGGCTTCCATGACCTTCCATGGCCCGCGTATATAAACCGTAGTCTCTACATTTGTATTCTCCAAGCTAGAGCTACTCAATCATACTCTTGAGATAACTCCTATGCTCGATCTCCCAAGACCGGGATAAGACTCGTCCTCTTCGGACTCATCGTATCCTTCGACGCTGAGCGTGCTCTTCGTGAGCAGATACCTCACCCGAAGGCTCTTAGTCATACCATAGCGTCAAGAACGCTGGTACTCCCTTAGTCCCAGAACTCCCCTTGAGTCTACGCTCGACCCTACCCGGGCCAAGCATAACACATGGCATCCACCAAGGGCCCGCTGGTGTATAAACCAGCTGCTTAAGTTCATCAACCGGGCCCACACGTGTAGATGTGGGTTTTCCAATTTCATCACACAGGCCTGCCCATGTTGGCACAGCCGCCACTGAAGGGCCTGTCAGCGTATAGGCAGGTTCACTAATGTTGTCATACAGGCCCGCGCATCTGCAGCAGGGTCACCGATGAATGGCCACTCATGTACCTGTCAGTTGTCCACCATCACAAGGTGGGCCCGCTTGTGTATAAGCAGGTTTTCTAATTCCATTGGACAGGCCCTCGCGTCTGTAGCAGGTCACTCACGAAGGGCCTGCTCGTGTACAGGCAAGTTATCTTTGACATCTGACAGGCCCGCTTCGCATATTGGCAGGTTATATAATTCCAGCTAACGGGCTTGCCTGTCTCTACAATGTTCTCCAAAGTGCATCTATTTGAACCCACATGTGTATAGCACACGCAATTATTGTATATTCAAATGGTCCCGCTTGTTGTTACACTGTTTACAAATCCTCGGGCCTGCTCGACAATCCCCCTCTTCTCCTCTCCCTAGCCCGCTGCGGGCCCACCCATGTACATAGTGCAATTGTCAACCTGGGCTGACCGTGTGATACATGAAAATGTGACCACATTATGTGTTGATGAAAATCATTCCAAGAGTCTTTCAACTTCAAGCTTCGATTGCAATCCTCAATGGATGTGATACCATTATCACCACAGGGACAGGATGTGGAAAGACGCTCTGTCTCTTAATTCCACTGCTGCTTCGTCCAAACACAATCACCCTGACGATCTCCCTGCTTAAACGGCTTCAGATGACACAGGCGAATAGCCCTGTTTGATATGCTTGTGCATCTGCAGCATAATTAATTAGATTCATAGGTTTCGGAGTGTCAGAAGTACAGTATCAGCACAATCGCAATAAACGAAGACACCCCGAATGACCCAGACCTATGGAATGTGAGTCTTGACTTATTTCGTGTTCTACCAAATTAATAGCCTGAGGTTCTTTATTCCACAAGTCTATCAAGTCTGGTCATTACCGACATCTTATCGTATCACCAGAACAGCTGAGCATGTTCAATGGCCATCTCCCTCGTTTAGCCCAGCTCATCCGACAGGATCACGCGTTTACAAGCCGGATTCATCGTGTTCACATCGATGAAGCACACAACATATATACTGCTGGTCTCTCGCATCATGGTGAACCTGCTTTTCACCCTGCTTATGGCCATCTTGGAGATTTTCGTGTCCTTCTCCCAAGGGGAACTCCCTTTCAGGTGCTCTCTGTGACATTGCCCCCTCATATCCATACAGCCATCAAGCGTGAACTAAACTTGGCATCCGATCATCTCCACATTCGACTCTCAACAAATCACCCAGATATTACTTACATGGTTGCGACTCTAATGACAAGCTTGAACGACTTTCATAATCTCAATTTCCTTCTTCCGATTCATCTCCACCCACCTATGCGAATACCAAAAACACTGATATTCCATGACTGTAAACTGGAGGCAACCAATGCAGCACTTTATATCGATTCTCACCTTCCAGTTCATCTATGCAACCAAGGGATCGTCAAACACTATCACAGTGACATGTCCGCATGATATCTTCAACAGACCTACGAAGACTTCTCTTCCCCAGATGGAGTGTGTCACATCCTGCATGCAACTGCAGGGGCATCCACAGTAAGCTAAGTCTTTTGCATCTGGTATACTAACCTTGTATTGGATTGAAGGGCCTCAACATTCGAGGTGTTGAGGTCGTCATCCAGTATGGGATCTGTAAAAACATGTTGGAGATGATTCAGCGAGCAGGGCGAGCAGCTCGGGATACCCATATGCATGGCCTTTTTTTGGCCATGGTCGATCCTTGGGTATTTCAGCACAAAGTTGATGAATGGACGTCCATTGATCCTGATTAACCTTCGGCTGGTGTTGTTGTGAAGACTTCATCAAAACAAGACCGAACTGGCCATGCCTCTATATGCTTTGCTCAATCTACAACATGTCAGCAAAAATTTCTTGTGGAGTACCTTGATGATCATGAACCAGGAGGTATATGTTTATACAACAAAATATTGGATTGCTGACCATCCACAGCAATGGACTTTGACATGCAATGGTGCTGCGACAACCATTCCGACACTGGCTTTCAACTCTCCAGTTTCTTTCTTGGAGATATGGGTAATGGCTCTCACGAACCTGTCAATGAAACGACATTGAGAAAACGAAAACGCATCGAATATCGAGCTCCAGAGGACTGACCATTGCTTTTGCAGGCGCTCATCAATTGGTAAAAGGATACATATGCTCAAGACCCACTTTCAGCTGTATGACCTGCAACATGGCTATGTGATGACAATGAACTCAAGCTTTTGAGCAAAACTCATCCGACAAATATTCGATCAGTCCAAGACATCATCGACCTACTTGAACAGACAGAGGAGTGGGGCGAAGAAATTGGCTTGCAGTTGTACACCCTCATTGAGAAGTTTGACAAGGCATGAATCAAAAACAGGATCAACGAGTGACGAAAAAGGACAAGGGGCTTTTATGTTGATATGAATGCATGAATAATTGTACTGTACACCAAGCTAATTGTCAGAGTACTTGGTCATTCGTCATCACCTGAACTCGAGAGATCAAAATCTACTGGTGGGAGCTTGTCCAATTCTGTCTCAAACTCTCTTCCAGAAATCATGCTCTGTACCTTCTTATTGAATGTTGACAGTGTTGAAGACTTGAGTTTCTTCTCTCCAATAGACAGTGTGTTGGGAATAGGCTTTATCTTACCATTTTCTGCTCTGTTGGGCTGGTACTCATGAAGCATGAGCTCTTTGACCTTGTAGGCAATGCTGTTAATGGATGCGGAGTAATCTGGTGTAATGTAGGTGATTCCATGATAGCCAACACCGATTTCATGACAGACTCGCTTCCGAAGGTGAAGTAAGAGGTCGACAACTGCAGAGATATCACCGAGGTGATCCCAGCCTGCATAGATACCTTTGGCAGCAAAGAATCACTATACAATGTCAGAATAACCATAGGCATTAGTAGATAAGATGCTATCACCTTGAGAAAGCGAATGAGATGTTCAATATTGAGATCTATTGGCATAAAATGCCCCTCTAACCCTGTCAAGTTGACAAGCATACTGTCATGCATAATATCTCTGGAATGTCTCAGAGTTGACTTTAGCACAGCATCAATCCAAAATGAACTCACATGAATGCCAGTGTCCAAACTCGCTTTACATTGAAGAGGAAATGAAGGATCTCCAAACAATAGTTGTTGGATCCAGCACCACAGAATATCATGCACAGATGTCCAAGCATATCCTCTACCCTACCAAAGTCTCCATCTGAGATTGCACTGTTGAGTTCAAGTACATAAAGTAGATCCCAAGTCAGCAGCCGCAGGTTCTGATTTGCTGTGTCTGGTTTCTGAGGTTGCCACAATGGAGATACATGGTTCTGAAGAATGTGATTGGCAATCTTGCTGAGTTGTTCTGGAGATGGATCTGAGGCAACAAAAGATGCTAAGGATGAGTGGTCGCATTCAGCTTTCCATGCATTGAGGATGATGCCCTTTAGTATTTGCATCAGTGTAGAAAGGAGTGTATGATAATCAGGACGTTCGCCAGCTAGTCATGTTTGATTAAGGATCACAAAGAAATATGAAAGGCTTCCTGGGCGATCAGCTGAACCTCGGTGTACATGAAGAAGAGCCCAGATAAGATTCATCGAGAGGTGAAAGAGTCCAAATCCGAGCTGAAAACAATCAAGCCGAGAGAAAGGGTCAACGTCCTTGTTTCTGAGTACCTTTGCTCCGCAAATTCGTGCATTTGTTGACTGATCATTGATACTTGGGATCGCCCCATCAGTAAGTTGCTCTGGCATCATCTTGAGCTGGTTCATATATACATCATTGATCACAGCAATATTTCCTGTCACTGAGCTTTCATTGATGGTGGAGGTTCGGAGAGGGTACTGTTGTGTCTTATGGCCAGTTGGAAGCTTGCAACGGGACTTGTTTTGAAGAGCTGCATCTTCCTTGTGTAAGTAGTCTCTAAAATGCGATGAACACTGAAGGAGGATACTGATGATGTGAATATGGAGTTGGTGGTTGAACGCAAGGAGTTGATCACGAGTTGGGCCAACATCACCATGGAAAGTGAGGTCAGAAGCATTACGTGCCCATTGTAACATTGGTGACAGTGGCATGTCCTGGGGACCCAAGTTTGGGATCTCATAGAGGATCGCAAATGTTCCAGACTGAACCTTTGCTGGGGCAGATGATCGTTGTTCGACATGGATAGAGGTGCTGATATTAATATTGTCGTAACAGAAGATATGAGGGCTGAAAGCAACACGAATCGCATTCTCCACACAGTGTGTTGCGAGATTGTTGAGAAGGTTGGTGAGCGACGTAAATGAGATGCATAGTCCACACTGATACAATGCTTCAATTGTCTGACGGGAAGCACCATTCATCCAGACGAAGAGGGTGAATGGTATGGCGAAGAATGAGCACTGTTGCAAATGCTGCTTGGCAAGCTGTGTGATAATAACATTGCAAACCTTGAGAGGATCCAAGATCTCACATTGAGCAATGACAATTAAGTAACTACCTACTGTATGGCTCGTTTTAAACTTGTTATTCTCCTCTGCAATTTGTGTTTGTGATGCAGCCTGAAGGATATGATGGAGCATTGAGGAACAGTCCTTGACAACACAGTCCATCGACGAGTTCAAGTCCCAGTTCCTCAGCAAGTCTGGAGTGACTGAGCCAATTGGTTGTCACAATGCTACCTTCACCACATCCATCTCCTGGTAAACCTTCTTCATCACAAGCTCGACCGCATGGGGTTCCATCCATTGTGTGATTTGCTCCCGGCCTCGTTTGTCATCGTAGATAAGGTCTAATAGCTTCACAAGTTTCCCTGTTGTTTGGGCCTTCGGAAGGGTGTACAAGCGGTCATGATGTGCTGCATATGCAGGTTCGTGAGGATTGAAGATCTTGATCATGAAGTCAAGAACAGAGATTCGACCGCTGCATAGAATCTCTAATGCCTGCTGAATGCGCTCGTCTGGTGATAGACGTTCCAATGCACCTGATGCTGAGGTTACATCTACACCTTGAGTGCTGGTAGATGCCATGGTATACTTGTAGATTGTGTTAATTACAGCTGAACAGCGAGAGCGTTGATGGTGTGTAGTGCAGACACTTAACCTGATACTTATCTGCATGCATGTGGTCAAACCAGCTTATCCCCGTGCACGTGGTCGCGAATAAGTCCAAAAAAGGCTTTGCTATTCACATAACCCTGGGAATCCGTGCTGCCTCCAAAAATTTCACAGATTTTACCAGACTGTCTATCGACAGCTTGCCTCATAGATGGTCTGGTCACCAGACTATGTATCACCCTTAGGCTCTCGCCCGGGCTAATACTGGTGGTCTGACCAAGTTGACCAGCTTATGACAAGGAGACGATGGTGATACAGATCAAGGTTGGTGCTTTGATCAAAGTCTGGGCCAGTGGGCCCGGGTACCTTTTCTCCTATGGTAAACTGCCTCCCTCAGTGGTGCTGCTGCACTTAAGCATGCCTATGCTGCAGTTGCTAGCATGACTGTCCCTTCCCAATCTGATGTTCTCAAAAAGGCTTAACAGTTCTCCTGTGATAGCTCAAGGAAGTGGTGATACTACCCCATAGAATATGATAGCCCACGATTGCCTCACGACAACAGTCATCGATTAGGGGATACTCAGATGGCCATCAAACTATGAAGATCTTTATGCAACATGGGTAATTGAGACTCGGGTTTGTGGAGCAATACATCCAAGATAGTCTGAGTGCTATGGGTGGGTTGATTCCGAAAGGGACTGAAAATTATGATTGCAATGGATTCAAGGCAGGACTTGAGGATGGAGAAGTTGTTGTCCTTGCTGTTCTTTCCTGATCATGGAAATCTTTGATTGTACATACATACAGTTTCGTAACCCCCACCATATTCCCCAACATCATTCTGAGAGAGCACGTTCAAGAATTTTGCAGACATGTGGTCGAGGGGTGAGCTGACAAGGAAATAGTCTAGGGTGTCTGCCATCGTTCAGCAAAAGGGCCAAGAACGTGAATCGTCCCGACATACTGAGTGATTCCGGTTACGAACGTGGGTGTGAATGTGATATCCTTGCCATCTGCATCCTTCGCAAGATTGAAATCAAGTGTGGCCAACATAGTCACAATACAGCTCCAGACGGATGCATCTGCAGCGTGTCGGCCTGGCAGTGATAAAGAGCCTGCTGCGTGAGCGGGTACTCAGGGCCTTAGTGTGCAGTGCCCCACCTGGACAGATTCGCCTCCCAAATCCAAAGACAAACTCGCTGGGGTCGTCTTCCGTCAACATCCCTTCTACATCCAAGAATCTCTCAGGTATGAATTTCTCCGCATCGGGATACCGAGTTTCGTTGCGTGACATCGCCCTAGGTGATAGTGAACGACCATTCTGGGGCGCCCGCAGGTACATGAGGAGCATACCAAGTGTTTGCGATGACAGTTGCACCTAGCAGAACGTTCACTTCTCCAAGCAAATAGCACACACTTCGGAAATACCTTTAGGTATGTAATAATTCTTGTAAACATCATTGGTCGTGACCGCGTGCGGAGCACCTTTCAGGAAATCAGGAATACTTCGGAAGGGGAG
>JBBPSV010001234.1:0-10274 GCA_038093795.1 Retiboletus fuscus | reverse complement strand
GATGACGACGACGAGAACAATGACGATGTATGGCGCGATAGGGTAGAGGACGATTCCTTGGATGCTACCGTGACTGCCTGCCGCTGCTGCGCTGGTATTGTTGAAGGCCATGTCTGGGTTGGTATCGTATTTGCGCAGCGGCCCAGAGGGTCTTATCATAGGGAGGGTCTGTCACTGCGCTTTGCAGTACGCCTGGGGCGTGTTTATCAAAGGAAATCTGGTTGCAATCATGCTCTTCCAGCCAATTGACATGCGGTTATTTGTCATTGCTTCCATGTTCGGACATACATTGGGAGCTCTGACTCGGAAGACGCCGTACTTTGACATGTCAACATCAGTGAAACACATAGCCGAGTAAACCACCGGCTACCAGATTGCTTAGACGAAACCACCGCTTACCACCAAGACCACCGGCTACCAAACCAACAGGTACAAAGCTCACGTACACCTCACGGACACATTATCTGTAGTGTTACTCGATAATCTAGCCTTGATCAATCCGTTTGAGATAAGATTACTAGTATTGCATGGAACAAAAGCGTACAGGAGAAGGGGTAGGGGACTACTGGTAACTCAAAATAGCATGGAAAACCTCCTTGTCAGCGAAAGAATTGACGTAGAATTCTTGACCGAGTTCCAAACAGTTGTTGCAGGTCATATCAGCAGGTACTTTGCCGCTCTGCTTAGGAACCAACTGCATGACATCGCAGACCTCATCCAACCTGACAATGTCACCCAAATGTTGACCATTGCTATGGAGGCAGTGGTGGACGACGAACATATCGATCTTGGGAGCAGGTGCCACTATGCGGATGCCATTCACGACAGCAAAATGGGCATTAGAAAAATTGAAGAACTCAGCATAAATGAGCGGTGGACTGGGGGGATCAGTTATCGGCTGAAGAACTGCTCGTATTTGGGCTATGAGATATCCTGTAAGAAAAATACCGATCAGAAATGGGAACCAGCGAAAATTGGGGCATGCATGCTGATGGCTCTCAGCAGAAATCAGGTTGCCACTCTCGTGTAAGATTAGGACGGTGTTCACGCGACCAAAGGGCAAAGCAGGGCTAGGTGGTAGAGCCTGAACAGTCTGAGCTGGGCGGAGAGAAAGAGGGTTGTGTACAGAGCGCTGCTGAATACGAAATTTGTCCCACGCATGGATGTGAGAGAATGGAAGTGTGCAGTTAGGTGCGGCAAGACGACAGCCATTTCGGGCAGTGTAGGAACGGCCAGAGGAGAAGTCGCCTAATGCTGCCCGTAAATCAGCAATTGAAAGAGTGTGACATGCATCGTCAATGGTGAGGTTCGGGAAATGGGGCTGGATGGTGAGGAGCAGAGCGGTGGTACGGTCGGATGACATTCGGGAATGTGGGTTATAGAAAACAGATTTAGGGGGCGCAGCTTGACCCATGAAATGTTCATTTGAGTCAGCTGAAACAGTAGACATCCACGTCAGCTCTGGGTAGTGAAGCTGCACAAGTTCAGCTTTGCATGCCATTTCATTGATCAAAGAGGCCCCTGCCATTTTGAGGGTGGTGAAAAGTTGGAACAAGCGTTGTTTTTCTTGCCGGTCCAGAAAACAGCAGCACTGGGCATGAAAATTGCGGTGATTTGACAGGCGGTAGGGATTTTTCACGTGAGTGATGTGGCACCTTTCAGTTATGTCACTGCTCCACTGGTAGGGGGCACCCATGGTGTGTATACTGCACGAGACATGCTGAGCTAATTCAAGTTTTGGGATCTGGAAATGATTCAGTGGCCCTTTCTTGCCTCGTCGGCCTCCCACTGCCAGGATGGCAGGTTTGAAATGATGAAATTCTCAGAGGGCCTCAGATAGCGCATGGAGTGTTTCATCACCGTGAAAAGCACACTGGGCGAGGAAGATGAACTTGGTTATTGCACGAATTGCACAAAGGACATCGTCTGGAATTGCACTGGCAGCAACAACTGTTAGTAACCTCTCGATCTCCCGGTGGTCCCGACCTCCAGTCTGCTTGAGCTTGGAAATGCCGTCAGGCCAATTGCATGTCCCAACATGGGGCTGAAGAACCGACAAACGGCGATCAAGCTCCTCTCCGCCCACCATGTTAATCACCCAGTGCACACAGTGATCATAGTAGAACTTGTGCCATGCATGGAGTGCATCAGGCGTGAGGAACAGCGATGGACATGCATCCCCCCAGTCCTCCCAAAAAGGTTCAACAACGCCACTGATGCAGAGCAGGAGACAAGCTTTATGGAAGGCGGCAATATCACATGGATCACAAGTACTGCATGGTTGTTTGATGGTGGCTAGGGTGTGTTCACGGAGATGAGGTGGAGCAGGTGTGGGATCGCCGAATTGCTCTGCAGTGGCAGTGGAGATCGGAGAGTTTCTTGCTGATGTGCAAGCGATCAGGAGTTGTTCTGGGAAATCGGCAATCCAAGCGACAAGAGGAGTATGAACGATATGAAGATGGCCATTTGGATCCGACATGACCTCGCCATTCTCACATGCCAACTTTAAGTTCTGCATCACCAACAATACAGCACGATGGAAAACACGGGCGGATAATACAGCCTGAACCGCTGGTGATACGTCACGGAACTTTGGGATGGGGAGGTATCCCACTAATGCATACGCATGGGATGTTGCTTTCATGCAGACTCCGGTGTGAATGTTGGCGATAGAAATCAAAAGTGGATGCATTTCTTTATTGCCCATGCCCATCGTCAGGGGTGTCTTATCGGAAGCCGCAATGATGCCAACGAAGCAATGATCTCTGGGTAACTTATCCTAAAGGGTGACAATCAGATTGGTATAACCAAATGATTCAACATGCTAGATTTACCTGGGTTTCCCAGGCATGATCGGCACTCATAAACTCGCCATAAACACGTTCATGATGGCCGTCAGATGTCTTCTCGTACTTGTGATACAGATCGAAATCGATGCATGAGGCAAATACAGGGTTACTAAAAAGGTGTTTGACAACCTCGAGGCCATCTCGCCAATAGAGGACCAGTGGCGACTTTGTTTTGTATGACCCCACCTTAATTTCCTGGCTACGCCACTGCAGGATATCTGGAAGGGACTCGATCCGAGCATGTAAGTCCTTCGCTGTACAAAATGAAACAGGGTGTTCTTTGTTCTGTTCACTCGTTAATGACCGCTCTGTGTCCGATAAATATGCACCTACATGCTGTGAATGTAGGTACTGGTCGATCTCCTTCTGCGATAGGGAGCCGCTTGAAAGCCAATTTGCAAACTCCCACTTGCTCTTCAATGTGAAGGGATAATACACATTCTTTGAATTGCGAATGTGAGCGAACCGGTCTTGGTCCATTTTCTGAAGAAGGTTTAAGCCGCCAGGGTGACTCAGGCCTTTGTTGGGGTGATATTGCCGTATGCGGTTTGAAGTAGTGGTGGCTGAAGTGTAAGCCGCTGGAGGCAATGCTTGATCCTGTTGATCCATCTGGTCACTGTGAGGAACCCTCTCCATTACCTGAGAACCATCAAGGCTGTCTTCACTGATGTCGTCATCAAATGGGTTTACACTGTCCCATTGAAGATCGGCTTAAAACACAAGTTCAGCGACAATTTGCAAGTGTTGACCGGTAAACCTACCATCTCGAGCTGCATCAGAATCATCATCATAATCTTGAGAATGGGAAGCTTGCTGTTCTGAGTCGGGCAGAGATTGAATGAGCCATCACCTGCACTCGCCCTCAGCAGATAGATGGCCAACGACTTCCTCTCCACTGGAAAACTCCTCATGGCAACCAGGACAAGGGAAAGCAGGAATTTGGTCTGAAAGAGATGGGGTCTGTGAAGTTGTAGGCTTGAATTCCATTCGGGTTGACTGCCAGTGCATTGACGAACTCGGATGAACTCAGAGTGGATGGACTCAAAGACAGTTCGTCCCTCACCTCTGCACATTAGTAATGAGTCATGCTCTTATGTAAGACACGTTTGAATGCCAGGTCCTTCCAGTTCTATCCCTAACCCTCGCTGGCCTTTATCCAAGACTTGACTTACGGTGAAATGTCGTGCAACATATTTTCTGTTGACACACCATCCACGCCCATAACCACACCACCGTCCTCCATGAATCTTATGTCAGGTTCACTTGAAGTGGCGTCATCATCACCTGGGCCACTCTCCACCCATATCAAGTGTGCATCCAACATCAGGAGTTTTGCTGGTCAGAAGAGAACTCACATCGAGTTCTCTTTACCTTCTGACGAATCTTTTCAACCCAAACATCCATGTAAGAGGGCGAAAGTCCTTCTCACATCAGTAAGTTCAATTTAATGACAAGTCGACCAACTATTTATACGGACTTGCTCAGGGATCAGTTAAGAGGAACAAAAATGTCCAAGATCTCCGCAGCCTCCGTGTGCTGCAGCTTGCCCGTGCAAGCTGTGAAGCTTTTGCAACATATGTGAAGTATCGCCTCTCACGGATCCGCAAAATCGATCTTATGCACACAATTGCTTATGAGGACTATGAGGAGGCGCAGACCTTGGTGAAGGAAGCTGAACATCAGATTGGTGAAGTACGACACGTCCTCAGCAGCAATGGGGCTCCTCTTTTCGAGGAGCATAATCAGTTCCCAATGAAGCTCTCTCCTGTTCCTAGTCACTCTAACGTCTCTGACGTAGAGCCCACAAATGGTAGTAGCTGTAGCATTTCTCATTGCCCTAGCCCCTTCGAGGCGTAGCCACCAGTTCTTTATCTATTTACACATTTTCTCTATCTTTCCTCGCCAGTTCGCTAGTGTTGTGTTCATGCCTTGTTATTATGTATTATTGTATGGTACAAGTCCATGCCACGAGGACTTCTCACCATATGAAGATTTGTCCCCGCAATCGATGCCTGCCCTCCGACTCGTTCCCACCCTGAGATCGATGATCGCCCTATTGCTCTCCTCACCCATCATGAACATCGAAAAGGGTTGACCTCATTCATCGATATCTGTGATTCGGACCTGATTGGAAGAATTCAATGGCAATACAGCCGAGTACATGCGACAGAAGATGACATGTTCAGGCTGTTCACGGTCGTACTTATAACCAGCCGGCCAATTCACTGCCATTCCTCAATGCATCTGAACTGCCGCACACTACTAGTACATGCCTTCACAACCCCGCGGGAGATCTGCAGGCTCTCATGGCCAAGCACGAGTCCCTCCCCCCCCTCTCCTGCTCTTCCAACCCCTCCCATCCACAGGGCCACCAGCTATTCCAGGCCCTGTTGATTCTTTCTCCTCTATCCAGCCCTCCCTCTTTCTCCCTCCAACCTATGCAACCCCATCCCATGCATCTCGCAGCCAGTCAGAGGTGTCCACTCAGGTGGGTTCCTCTACTTCTGTGTATCTGTCTGAAGCATGGAAGTCATATTCTCTTCCAAGACCTCAAAATTCGTCGACGCTCATACCCACATCGGTATCTGCAGAGCAGAGGTTAAGGGAGGCAGTGGAGATGGTCCAAGTACATACTGCATTGTGGATAACTTTGTTTGACCGCATGTTAATATCTTCAGCAGGCTATAGGGAGGGAACAAGATATTCTCAGAACTCACCAAAGCAGGCCCAGTGAGACTCAGTGACTCCCAGCTCAAGATCACCTTCATGGATTCGGCGATAGTCTCTATGGAAAAGTGCGTGCTGTGCACACATCATCATCTCAAGTTTCCTCGCACCTCGGCTCTGCCTACTCCGGCTCTTTTATCTCAGGTTGTTCCAGGGCTAGTGGGTCATCCACTGATGACTCACAAGAAATCGTGAAGAAAGCGGGGGCCTTGCTGATGTATGACATGGCTGTCTCGATAGGATGGCCTATCATCCCTCATGCAGAGAATACTCGATCCGTCTGGAAGGATGCGGTCCTCAAGGTTTGGAATCAAGCCTGCTCCAACAAGCAGAAGAATATACCCATCAATAGGCTCCTCGAAGGACGTGTACATGTCTCACTTCTGTGTACATTGTCTACTGATCTCTATTACCAGGTATTGAAACACATGACAAATGTTCATGGCCATGTAGCTATGGAAGCACAGCTCTACACAGCAAGATTCTTTTTCACGAGCGATGAATCCCTCCACGCCAATCCCAAGTGGTTTGTAGAATGGAAGCGAGCAGAAGTCACCCGAATCACGAACCCGATGGTTGTCGGCACTTACTTCATGCATGAACTTGATGCAGCAGTAGGTCCCCCCTTTTTTATAGTTATTTCGAGACTCACAAGATTCCTCTCAGGGTGGTGTTATGTGTTGGTTCAGCAACAGCAACCTTGAAAAGTTCCACACCACCTTTTGGTACCTGTACTCCCAAAGCCCAATCAGAACCTCTTACGGCAAATTTCATACCACTCCATTGCACATGTATGTGCTCTCTGCCACCGGTGTAAGTCAATTTTTTAATATCCAGGTATCACCCACTAATATTACCCATTACTCTTCATAAGCTCCTTTGTGCACTTCATCGTGAAGCTGAGCACATTGAAGGGGATCAAGGTATGAAAATTGAGTTCGAGGGAAAGGTGTATGCGCCCTTGTGGAAATCAATCTACGAAGCTCTTCTCGAGGCTATGCAAAATCCACAGATTTCTAAGCAGTTGTCACCATGCATGGACTGGTTGCACCAGCAGGGACGGTGAGTATGAAATGACGCAACAATGACGCATCTCATTTACCCACTGACAGGCAGAGTGCGGAGAAACAGGCGTCTGTTCCACGATCGCCTCACAAGGCCCCCGGAAAAATTTTTATCCCCTCTCCAGACGAAATCGAACAGTACGAAAGCCAGTTGGGTCCATCCATGTCCACATCTTGCTCGGATTCGGCACATTTTTCCTCCTCAACTGATGTCTTTGGCAGCCAGCCGGGTCCGTCTACTACCTCTGCCTCCCGCTCGGACTCGGAATATCCCTTCGGACACTTTTCCATGTCGTACTGATGTACTGTACTACTAGTATGCTCGCTGTCGCTGTATTTAATAGTATGCACAATGTGATATGATGGCTCGCGTATGACCTCAATCAGAGCTTGATCGGTTGACTGATAGATATGATTATGATATGATCACTGTTATCAAGACTTCGCTAATCATTTCTTACGCAAGGCGGAGGTCCGTTTCTACGGTAGCTACGGAACGTAATGGTTTCAAACCAGCGGTTTGGTAGCTGATGGTTTTGTGGTCTCAGACCGGTATAAACCAACTTTCAGTTCACAGATGAATGCTACTGAGATAAAGACCATTCATGTGGAGAACGAGTGGTATTTATGTTGCAGGACTTACGCTGTGAGCAAGCTCCACGATGATTTATATACAGAACTTGGCTTGAAATCATCGATCATCCGAGTCATTGACCAGCAGTGTGCCGGTGACACTGACAATGTCTCTTCACGTGGCAGTGCCACTGCGCACTGTACCTGTTGAAGTGTACACTGCCAACTTTCAAGAATGCTTCAGAGCCATTATTGCTGCGCACTGCGGCGCAGTGTGGCATTGTTTCATGCTGAAGTATCGCATAGCGTTCGGATCGGGGATATAGTAAGGAATCGTGTCTTGTAGGTTGATAGTGTTAGACTCCTGGGCCGCGCCACACCGTGACTAAGCTTCTCAGAACACGGTGGGCTTATAGATCGGTCGATCGAGCAAGTTCCAACCCAAAGCAAAGGTTGCATCTTCCATAATTCCATAACTTTATCAGTAGCCTAGTGAGAAGTTCGGCTATTCTGAGACAGAGTGCTCACTTCTCGGCCCACCTCAGGTTTTTGCAAACTCACTTCACCTTACTAGTGCGCTACTTCTGGGGATTTTCGTTATTCGGTTCGGTTGACTGCTCGAATCGGATCTCAAGAAAGTCGTCTTGCAGGGTTTCTTCTTGTGAGTGAAAGGTAACTCATGGATCCACGGCCCTTGTGGCATTGGACCATCTCGGTGGCGTCAAACTCATTTCTCGCCAGCATCCAAGTAAGCCGAGTACGAGCCGTAGCCAGAAGGAACTGCAAGAACATATAGTGTAACTTGTAAGGACCCTGTAGCAGGACGTTCACGAGCCGACCGCGCGCCGACAGACTTGGCGGCCGTCAACATTTTAAATTGCAACGGCGGCCTCGATCTCCGGTTCTCCAAGTCACCAGCACGTACAGTCAACCCCCTAGGCCCGATCCAGGATTAGAATTGGGTGCCATCGATGTGCATAGTTCCGAGTGTGCATGTATTACTATGAGGGAGTTTCTGGAATCAGACATAACCACTGGACGCTTTCTCCTGCGTAATCACGCTCCGAATCTTATCGTCATTCTTCGCTTAGACCTTTCACAATAGTTCTTCACATTTTTTGTTGCTGCTTCTGCTCTATTTCCATTATCTACATTGCCCGACTCCTGCCCTCATATCCCTCATAGGTCCATTTTGGCTAACTTATCTATCCCGTCTAGGACTCGTACCAGGCTCTCATTCTCCCTCTACAGCGGATCGAGCCCCTGCAATAGATAAGGTAACGTAGCCCAATTCCTGTACACTGGTGGTTCTACTCGGAACACCATAACGCTGCGGAGTCACTGAGGTCATGGTTTTCGTAACATCCAGAGTCTTCCAAGTTCGAATGTCGACCCATACTAGTCCTTTCGTTGCGCCGGTGATCGCACAGCCAGAAGATATGTATTGATCATCGGTCGAAACACCACTGATAGAAGCCGCTGAGAAAGCATGACACAAGGATACCAATTGATAATGGTCCGAGCAATTATAACCGCTCACTTCAATTGGACAGAAATGACGTACTTAGCATGGAGAACTTGCACCGTGAAGTTGGTGTGGGTCGTGACGACGAGTTTTTTCTTGACAAGGTCGACAATGCAGCCAATCCTGACCTCGTTCTTGAGGAACCCCATATTCTAAACGTCTTCAGGAAAGCGGAACAACCCTAGGGCATCTTTTTCTACATGTCATCTGATCGCCGTCCAGACCAGGTCCAGACAACACTTAATTGCTTGCAGAGTTCTCGTCAAGTGATAACGTCACAGCCAGTCTTTGGTGATCACCGGGACTGGCGGGGCCCCTCCGCTAACAGAAATTTAATTTAACGCCACAGAGAACGAATATATATAACTTACAGTCAATATTTGGAAAAAGTACTTGGGAACGTGTACAGCAAAATCAGGATAAACGACGCCACCATCAGTCATGGACGGTCCCGCATGCCAGTGTGTTCACCTCGGAAGCACAAATTTGCTACTAGTAGTGGATGACTTCCCGTAGCCTCTGGAATAAAAGATTATAATATTTTAGATTAAATTTTGACCCATTAGGAAGGTGTGCCGCGATGCCGAAGGTTTTATGAAGGCGATTTCAAATAAGTAGCCTTGAAGTACCCTCGAATAAACCTTAGTCTGTAGAGGGGGTAGAACCCCCTCGAATAGATTATTTTGCTCGGAATAAAAGTCTGACTTGCCTTTTCCGGCCACTACCGCTTCCGAATTTGGTTACGCACTTATCGCTGGTATCTTCGAACTCGCGTTAAACACTACAACGACGTCGCAATTCATGCCCTACACCTCCTTTTACACCCTCCGAATATCTCTCAAAAGAGTCTGGGCTTGAGCCACGCACAGCCTCATATGCAACTATGCACACTGCAGCCAGGAATGATGTCCCTTGGCTTCAAGATTTTGGCATCTCTAGCTTGTCCATTGCCAAACGTATGCCAAGTCCTTTTTTTTCGAGCATTCCCTTTATCTCCTTCGTGAGTGGCTGATGTGGCTCAATGCTATGGTGGAACATCTACACATTTATTCCCACCGCATTTTTTTGTGCGCTGTGCCCTGCTGCACCCACCACACCATGGTCGGAGTAGTAATCGAACTTGATGATGACGATGATGATCTGTTGGTGCCGAAAACCAAACGAGGCCGTCTGCAGGGTACTATCAACTACACGACTGGCGACACGACTGCCCTCCTAGACTGTGTTGAAGAGGAACTTCCCCTAGGTCATAATGTTGACCATGTCTGGGTGATTTAATTCAGTTTAAAATATTCTTTGGGCCTGCGGTTTATTCGAGCGAATAAACATCCAAATTATATAATTTTCAAATGGTTTTTACACTCCGATTTATTATAATCTTTTATTCCAGAGGCTATGGGAAGTCATCCAATTATAAAATCTCTTATTCGTAAGTACTGGCAATGATTAACTCGGTCTATACCTCTCGTAACATTCCCAAATCTGCGAAATCCACGCAAAGGGTGGGTATTATTGTAGTAGTGATCGAGAGACGTA
>JBBPSV010001233.1:0-10281 GCA_038093795.1 Retiboletus fuscus | reverse complement strand
GCATTCCGGCCTGAGCTAGCAGAAAGGGGGTCTGAGGGTACGATGAGTTCATCCCTAAGGGATTCTGGCAAGTGGGGAAGGTCAGGAGGTGACTTCAGGATTTTTACCCAGCAGAATTGGTAAACCCAAATGAAATCCGAGTTGGAATGGAGTTGAAGGGAATTTTCTGGAATTCCTACGTGTGGAATTCGTATCCAGAATTAAAAGTGATGAAGGGGGGATGTTGAGTGACGAGTTGGAAATGTTGGACGATGCATGGTGACAATGGACGATGGACGGCAACGACAAGAGACTTAGACGATCGAAATGCGAGTGAGCAAAAGCTGAATTACAACTCTAGGTACAAAGTACTTATAACATGACCCAATCCAGACACTAACGTCCTTCAAAACCTAAAGCTGATGACATATGGACAAAACAGGATGATGCCCCTGGATACATATAAATAGAATAGGAAATGAGGTAAGTGAATGTCGGGTTGCACCCGAATGGTGTGAAGTGTCCATTTTGAGGTCACATGATATGTAAACACATGAAGAAATGTGAAAGGACCGTCCGAATGAAGTATGGAATTTACAGTATATAACAAACCCGACTCACCACGGAATTTCGGGTCAACTTACTGAGCGTTCGGGATTTATGGACAGCGACAGGAATGGCCAGACCACAATCAGGATTTGAGAGGAGCGTTCTAGAAGACAAAGAGATGCTGTAGGAATGTGGGGGGAAAGAAGGATATAAGCGTAGAGAACTATTGTTCTCTACACCCGCGGGGGACTTGACTACTGACTGTCCTCAGTCAGTCGCGCATGAGCCTGTGGCGTGGGAATATTCT
Source organism: Retiboletus fuscus (assembly GCA_038093795.1). Classification (NCBI taxonomy): domain Eukaryota; kingdom Fungi; phylum Basidiomycota; class Agaricomycetes; order Boletales; family Boletaceae; genus Retiboletus; species Retiboletus fuscus. The sequence goes on along the minus strand of JBBPSV010001233.1, from coordinate 9,446 downwards.
GAGTTTCAAACAACAATGCAGGAAATCGACTGAGTCCGAATGGCCGTACAAGACGTGTGGCCATCCGCGTTCCACCTTCGCTATCACCATCATCATCTCCCCATTCCTCCTACCACCATGAGCGACTTCCAATCACGCCTCTCTGCCCTCACGCAGAAATCTGATCCCAAGGCGGCCGAGTGCACAGTGGCTCAGAAGACGTTCGAAGACATTCGGGAACACGTCCTTACGCTGATGAAGATGATGCCCGACGACAAGGAAGAACTGAGGGATGACAAGAAGTTGTGGATAAGGAACTGGAGCGTTGCGCTGGTGCATCCCGCTACGCTTGTCGCCACTCTAACAGTACTGACACCTCGAACTGCAGGATCTTCTTATGAAGGCGATGGAGGACGCCGTGTCATTCGGGCTCAACGCCGGGCTCGACGAGAGCACAGCCAAGGACATCGCCAAGGCCGACCAGCAGCATGCCAACTGGAAGGTAGCATTGGCGGCGCCCCCTCTCTCTGCCATCACACCTGCCTTTGAACCGATGCAAGACACCAAGGGCGCGATGGAGGTCGAAGAAGCACTGGTCCCGTCTGGATCAGGGTCTGCGCAGGGGACGCAGGCCGTGTCGTCTGAGGCCTCCTTGGTCTCGGACAAGTCATTCGAGAGAAGGACGGCCAGGAACAGGAAGGTAAGTGGTTGGTCGTTACACGAAAATCCCGACTTGACTCGGATTTAGCATCAGCACGTCGAGGATGATGACGACGACGAGGTTGAGGTTGAGGAAGATGCCCAACAGCCCAGGCAAGCGAAGGAGAAGGGGAGGGCACAACCACTCCCGCCCTGCGAAAAGTGCATCCAAGGCAAGCGGGAGTGCATCAGAATTGAGGGGGCAGCATGCGCGAGCTGCTCACTCTCCAGGGTCAAGTGCAGCTGGTCGGTAAAGCGCGGGAGGCGAAAGGGGAAAGTGGAGGTCGTGGTTCCTGGTAAGTCCAATCCACGTCCCTCTCATGCGTTCGCTAATCGGAATTTTAGCACGACCTTCTCGGGTGACAAAGCCAACGCCCAGGATCGTCAAGGTCTCCGAAGATGAGGAAGAGGAAGAGGTGACGCCAGTCAAGGCCAAGACGAAGGCATGGACCGTGACCATCAAGGTGTCCAGTTCGTCTGGACGGTCCGAGGCCACAAAGAAGTGCGACATGGCTATCCACCACCTCCTCAAGTCCCAGAAGAGGATTCGGCAAATCCAGGCCAGTATCAAGGCACTCGAGGTCGAGCACGAGGAGGTGTTGGAGGTAATGGAGGAGGCCATGGAGGAGTTGCGCAGGATTGAGTAGGCGCTCCCCCCTTCTTCATCTTCGTAGTTGCTATCCCGTTGTAGTGTACTTGTAATTTCCGACCGCGTTTGTATGTTCAAAGGAAATCCCGATTCTTGCACGCTCGAGTCTGTCCGAATCTGCAGTCTAAGTAAAAGAATAGTAAGGGTAAGCGAATGTGAGTAAATAGGATAGACGATTAAACCCGATGTGCGAGCGTCTGACCCGACTTGTGTTCTTCGGTCTTCTTTCGCGTCTGCTCCTACCGAGTCGCCCTGGTGTAAGAGTCTAAAGGAGTGTGAAGGAGAGTATTTAAAATGTGCGTCATGTCTCTATACGCGGGAGAAACAAAGGGGTACTTGGAATGACTGCGAGACATGTTCGGGATTTTTCTGTGTGATATTGGAATTCTTTCTATGACTGTTCTTTTCGACAGTATATCTTTTCTATCGTACTATGACTGTCTGTGGAATTTTTAGTGACTTTGTTTTCGGTTTTTCAATAAGGAGAGAGAGTGAGTACGTATCACTGGTCTAAACCCGGGGTGAAACAGAATTTCTATCATATGAACAATGGCAGTATTTGGGTATCGGGTGGATGGTATCAGTGTCGGAATTAACGGTGGAGAGGGAATGGGGTTATTCAGTGTCGATGGCATCCATTTCTTCATCGTCCGGCTTTTCAATGTCTTCTCCTGCCAGGTTATCCAGATCTTCTTCATCTAGGCCAGTCAGCTGGATGACTGGAACAGAAGTTCTGAATTGCTGGTAATATGGAATAAGTCGAAACGCTGTGTATCGAAGCCTGGAAACTGCGCTGTCCAACTCGGCCAGGAGATACGATCCTTCTGAAGTCCTGCGAAGGACGACCATTGGACCGATGTACCTCGGCTTTGTCTTTCAGTTTAGCTCCTTCTCGATTCGGGTATTCCAAACCAAGACCAGACTTCCAGGACGGAAGTCATAGTCCATAATCCGATTCTTGAATGCAGCTTCAAAGTGCTTTACCGACTCGAAACGAGCCTGGAGGACATGCTGATGAACAGCTTCCAAGTCTTCCTGGCGCTTCTATAACTGTCTGGCACGCCAGGCGATTAATCCTGATGAAGAAAGTGGGTCAGTGTCAGGTAGCAGAATTAAAAAGGTAGCCTCGGAAATATTGAATGGAAAAAGCGGCTCAACGCCATGGGCTATGAAGTAGGGCAATAGCCCAGTGGACTTCAGGATAGTTACTCTTTCTGCCCAAAAAACTGAGTGAGCAGCAGTATGCCAGCACAGCTCCCCCCCCTGGGAAGATTTGATGATGGCCTCCTGGACATCGAAGTGCTGTTGCTTGACGATGCCATTAGCTTGGGAGTTGTAGGGGGAAATCCGAATATGGCAGATATGGTATCGGGTCACAAGGATATCTAAAGCTTGGACGAAGGCAGGACCGTTGTCAGTAACAATTTCCGAGAGGGCACCCCACCGGCACAGGATATCTTCAAAAATAAAGGAAGCGAGCGCGACTGCATTTTCTGAATGCAACATATGCCATTCTGGATATGCTGTCAGAGCACACTGAGCCTGGATGATGAAGCGATAGCCACCCAAGCGTGGCATAACCATCGTGTCGATATGGGCCTTATGGAAGAGGCCACCGACGATGGGGACCATAGGCAGGATATGCAACTTTCGGATTTGACGAATCTGGCACTCGTGGCAGGTTCGGAGGTACCACTTGACGTCGTCGACCAGCATTGGCCACCAAAACCGAAGCAGCAGATGGGTCTGGACTGAGAAGACACCCTTGTGTCCGAGGTCATCATGAGCCTCCTTGACGAGTCCGTAACGTCGCTGCTCTGGTACTACCAATTGGTGCCAACCATGAGGTTCCCGATGCCAGAGGGAGCCGTTTAAGATGAAGAATCAGGTTGCGGAATTGACGAAGGACTGGAATTCTGCGTCAGAGAGATCAGCAGGACGCACACGGGTTTCAAGAAAATTCTGAATGCGATCAAGCCGAGCCTCTTTGGCAACAGCCTTGGCGGATCTGGGTATAACGGGATTTCCCGAAGAGGAAGGATTGTCCGAAGGAGAAAGAACAAAGCAATGAAGTAGGAAGGGGTAAACTGGTGCGAGCGAAGCAGTGGTCTGGAAGTCTGCAAGGCAGTTGAAAGAGCTGGTAGTGTCCAATGTATTGTAGGGGTATGGGCGGAATTCCGAAGGGGTAAGGGAAGGAAGGGGGCGTTCATTAAGCAAGGAAATCGAAAAGGAATAGGCATCATCCAACCAATCCTCGATGTCGTCCTCCTCGGGAGGGTCATCATCGGATGGCGGGCGACGTGACAGTCCATCTGGGCCAGTGTGCCCCATGGCAGGAATGTGAATGAGATTGAAATGAAAAAGAAGAATTCCCGCGATCCATCAGTTGATGGTCGCATTCGGCTGGAGGTCGGGATTATTGATCATCCCTTTGACATACTTAGCGTCCATTTCTACTGTGAGGTTAGCGAGTCCGAATATAAAAACCCAAACTGCTCACAATGCATGAAACAGTCCGTAAAGCTCTAGTTTCACTTGGGAATAATGACTCTCGACCTCGGTGAGGCTGATAGAACCGAATCAGTTTGGATAGCGTTTGCCATCCTTGCCGTCCTGCAACAGAATATACCCGACCGCAATAACCGAAGTATCCATGGCCAGGATAACTTCGTGTCCGGACTTGTAGTCCAAGTGTCGCAGCGTAGGGGACTTAATAATCTTGTCCTTCAGACGAATCATCGCTGCTCGTTGTGGTTCGCCCCACTCGAAAGGAACGCCTTTCCAGGTCAAGTTGACGAGTGGTCGCGCGATCGAAGCAAAATTCCGAATGAAAATACGAACCACCCCACAGGTGCCTAGAAATCCGCGAACCTGCATAAGGTTCTTGCACTCTGGCCAGTCTCGGATTTTCTGGACTTTAGCCTCATGTGGGATTCGCCCTTCGAACGTGCACTTGTGCCCAACGATGGTAGCCTCGGGAGCGGCCAACACGAATTTCTTCGTGGACACTGTAGCTCCGACAATCTCGAAATGCTGCAAAATTCGGTGAGTAACAATCAGATGATTCCAAATGAATTTCCGAATTCCCGGGTTCTCGGGGATGGTTTCATAAGAACCGTCTTCCTGTTGATACCTGGTAGTCTCAGACTTTATAGGGACGTTGTCAATGAACAGTTCAGTATGGTCCGGGATTTCCTCTTGGAGGACAAATGCAACGTCACCATGATAAACCTGCACTGCGTTAGTATGGCCCATCAGGAGAGTGGTTAAACGATGAGGTCTGAGAGGACAGTTAAATGTGGTCATATCCCGAGATTCCTCATGGAGAGGACACTGGTCATACCCTGCAAACAAATCCAGCATACCATAAACGGCATACCCGGCAAATGATTTGGCCAGATGCTCGACAAAGGGCGGCATCAACGAATCCCGGATAGCCACGGCATTAAGCGGTTGCAGGTCGTGGACTAGCCAAAGAGTCTTCCCGTCTTGCTTAAGCACGCAGAACCAGCAGGATCGGTAAGCTGTGGTAGACGGTTCATAAACTCCGGATGCGATCCTATCCTTGATGATCTGGATTGCCTGCTCCCAAGAGGCAGGCGGTATCGGAATATTGCATTGCACCCATGGTGTGTGCAGAATCATCGGGATTTTGACAGGTGGGAAATACCATTCATCAAAACGACCTCGCTCAGTGGGAACCCAAGCGAAAGCCATCTCATGTTCATGGACTAGCCACCAAACTAACTTGAGCTCTTCTGGCCAAAGCCACTTTGCAGGGTTGAGATCTAACGCATCTGCGCATTCCTGTGTAAAGCGAACACCTGGAGTAAATTCCGGCAGGTGAGTAGGTAAGGGCTTTAACCCGGCCAGTGGGTCATCGGGTAATCAACAAATAACGCGATACTCCTCACCAATGGGAGCCGAAACCGGCCGAATCTTTTTAGCGATGGGTTTATAAACAAAGCCATGCTTCGCAGGGTCGAAGGTATAAACGGAATGAAAAGCCGAAACATTAGCTGGGGTCAATGAGGTTTGGGTAGAAGTAAGGAATTCATAAGAAGGGGAACAGGTATCTCAAAAGGGAAGCAGGTCTGAAGGCGATCGGAATAAAAATGACGAAGCGGAATTAACGGTAGAATGACATGTGAGTGCAGCAGGCTCTCCCCAACCTTTTGGCGGATCATCAATACTCAAAAACCCATCTCGACAACGGATTGATGGTTAGCACACTGCTGCCCGTGACGACAGCGAGGGCATCCCTCCGTCCAAGAACATGTAGGGAGCCTATAGACCTTCCCGGAATTCAGGTCTCGCAGCGTCATAGTCTGGGAACCGTCAGGGAAATCCTCAGAGGTTGCTGACATAAGGCAATGAAATGGTCGACCAAGCAAAAGGTCAAAGTTCGCTCGGGGAATGACCTGAACTTGGAGACAGACTTCGCCTGCTCCAAAGTCCAACCAGAGATTTTCCAGTACCCTGAGCATCGACTCTGTGGATGTGTTAGTGTTCAACATGGTGATTACATGGTCTAAGCGGACTGGGAGTCCGAGACTTTCCCATACTCGCTTGGGCATAGCGACAATTTCCGAACCCATGTCGAGGACACAGTTGATCAATCGTCCGGTACCACAAATCTTCGCTTCGAGGGATCAGAGTGGTAGGCTATGGTGGGCCACTATATCACCATCCTCGTTGCGAATGATGCAATCCCCGAATTCTCTCTCAACTGCTCCTGGGTCGCGCCCAGCTAGTTTGTTCACGTGAACAATGTTAGTAGATATAACCCGCTTAGTAGTAGTAAGATTGCAGAATTGTTTACGGAATTCCAGTGCGACTGCGAAGAGCTCTTTCACCAGGACGGGAATACTCGTCTCGAGGACCCAATCAAGGACATGCTTAGGAGCGGTGTCATCTTCCAAGGGAAATGAATACCTGTACTGATTTGAAGAAGGGAAGAAAGATGCGTTAGCCGACAATGGTTTAGCAGGAATACTACTGTGAGAGGATGAGGCCGATTGATTCATGGCCCCAGTTGCTGACATCAGGGTTACAGGCATGACCAGCAGTGCTGCAGAGCGGGAAGCTGCTTGAATTCCCGGCGACTTGAGTTCCTCAGATACTGTGGCCAAGCAAATGTCCAATCGGTGGGGCTTGCGTGCCGGAATTTCGACACCATCAAAGCGAACCTTCTTGCCTTTAAGATCCTTAGCCTGCTTCTCGGCTTGGAACGTCACCCAAGCTTGGGCAATGTAGGGCTGGAATTCAGGGTCAGCCATCAACAAGTTATCGGAATTTTCGTGGTCCTCAATGGAGGCCATGAAAGTGGAAGGCTTGATGTCAAGGATCACGTCAGTCTCGGGATACGTCAAGGAAAGAATACCTGCAGTCATATGTGGTGGTATGTCACGAACACCCAACGACGTCGCAGTCACTGTCTGTTCAGACGCGATGCGGTCTAAACAATCCCAAAGGCAATGGCACCCAGGGATTCTCGGGATCCGCCTACCATCGGGTAGGTAGAGACGGTTATCCAATCCCCTGCTCGCTTTGCCTAGTTGGATATATTCCTCTACATGAGGGCAGTTATCCATGAAGTGACCAAGGGAGTCGCAGAAAGCGCAGGCTCTCGACCGAGCAACCGTCTGCCGATTCACCGAGACATCCTCTTGCTTGACTGTCTGGGGAAGGGACGGCGCTGGACCGGCCCAAATGGGTACGGCCGAAGTATACGAGTGCTGTGGAGTATTAGCACGGGGCACAGGAGTAAAGGAAATGTTAGGTCTGAGAGCAGAGCTGGTCAGCAGGAATTTCGCCACTTCTATACAATTGTCGATCAGGTATGGTTCATCCGGGTGATGGTTCGGTTTGACGATTGCCAACTGACCTCGGACGCAATCTGCTAACTCCTGGGGAAGTCCATACAGGAAAAGCGCATCCTGGTTCATCTCGGATAATCTTTTCTTGTCTATGAGAGCATTAGCGACCTTCATAAATTTCCGCCTATACTCCCCAAGCTCGTCCTGGGTGTGCATTGCCTTGCTTCGGTATTCTTCAACTAGGTACTGGATATCAGCGCAGCTATAATGGTCAGTTCCTTCACAACTGGGATACAACTTTTTTACTGCATCAACGAAGGCACCCCAATCTATCGGGTTGGCTTTAGCTTCCTTGAGAAGCGCCCAACATTCAGTTTCCTCTCGATCGGCATAGTGCAGGGAAGCCTTGATTTTTCTGGTAGCGTCAAGTGTTGCAAGTAGTGCGAGCTCCTCAATTTCCACAAAGAAACCGGGTAAGTCCATGGGATTTTTCCCGTTGAATTTCGGTGCGTTCTGGGCTCCTCTAAGGGGCATCTGGAAAGCCATTTGAGCAAGGGCTGTCTGGGTCGGGTTTACAATGGGTGGAGGCAGAATAACTGGGTTCGGTAATACGGCAGGTGCATGTGTTGACGGAGATACGAGTGATGGTTGGAATAGGAAGGAAAGCGATGGATTGGAGGATGAGATGGGAGAGGACGAAGCGGTAGAGGGTGACGACTGTGAGGGAGTAAGCGGGCTGAGAGGAGAGGAAAATGGCGAAGTGGGAAAAGATGATTCCCGAGTGCGAGCTGGGGTCGAATGTATAAACACGCCGGGTATCGGAAGTAGGAATTGATCCTGAATGCTGTATGAACCTAAACTGGCGGGTGAACCAGGAATAGATGGTCCTGAAAGAGTCTGGGTTGGTGGCGCCAGTGATGTGAAATTGGAAGCAGGTGGTTCAAACGGATCAATGGTGAAGCCTAATGGAGCCGAGACGTCGGGAAGCTCAGCAGAGCGGTTATGCAGTGTGTCGCCAGGTGGGACGGATACAAAAAGTTCTGAATCCTCGGAAATTTGCAAATCACGAAATTGCGCTAGCAAATTTTCAAGTTCTTGGCACTGGGGAGTCAGCCGAAGTGTTCTCCTGGAGACCCTTTGAGAATCCCTCACGGTGGGCTCCAGTTGAAGAGATTGAAAGCTCGGAGGACCTGCAGGAACAAGCATTCCGGCCTGAGCTAGCAGAAAGGGGGTCTGAGGGTACGATGAGTTCATCCCTAAGGGATTCTGGCAAGTGGGGAAGGTCAGGAGGTGACTTCAGGATTTTTACCCAGCAGAATTGGTAAACCCAAATGAAATCCGAGTTGGAATGGAGTTGAAGGGAATTTTCCGGAATTCCTACATGTGGAATTCGTATCCGGAATTAAAAGCGATGAAGGGGGGACATTGAGCGATGAGTTGGAAATGTTGGATGATGCGTGGTGACAATGGATGATGGACAGCGACGACGAGAGACTTAGATGATCGAAATGCGAGTGAGCAAAAGCTGAATTACAACTCTAGGTACAAAGTACTTATAACATGACCCAATCCGGATGCTAACGTCCTTCAAAACCTAAAGCCGACGACATATGGACAAAACAGGATGATGCCCCTGGATACATATAAATAGAATAGGAAATGAGGTAAGTGAATGTTGGGTTGCACCTGAACGGTGCGAAGTGTCCATTTTGAGGTCACATGATATGTAAACACATGAGGAAATGTGAAAGGACCGTCTGAACAAAGTACGGAATTTATATAACAAACCCGACTCACCACAGAATTTCAGGTCGATTTACCGAGCATTCGGGATTTATGGACAGCAATGGGAATGGCCAGACCACGATTGGGATTTGAGAGGAGCATTCTAGAAGACAAAGAGATGCTGTAGGAATGTGGAGGGAAAGAAGGATATAAGTGTAGAGAACTATTGTTCTCTACAGTGGGCTAAAGCAAAATCCAACCTTGCCCTTCTATAATGCTGGTGAAGAAGAGGGCATTTTTGCTTTACCACAGCCTTCATACCAGCTTTCTTAAGGTGACAGTGAATGGTCTGGGGGGAGGTGGATTGGTTCTTGACATCCTGGAGTGTCCTAGTGATCTGGACTACATTTTCAGCCTTTCCAGTGCCCAGAAGTTGAATAGCATGACACATATCAGTAGGAGTAATGATGGATGGACAACCAGCAGAGGGTTTGGCAAGGTCAGGGCAGTGTTTGGAGTGAATACAACTGATGGTAGAGTGATTGACACCAGTAGAGGAGGAGATCTGGTGAGTG
>JBBPSV010001232.1:0-10283 GCA_038093795.1 Retiboletus fuscus | reverse complement strand
TGAGAAAATTTACAAGTTAGCAAAATAAGTTTATTATGATATGATTTTTTGTGTAAATTAACTGGGATTAGCATTGTGCACAGGGGGGTGTGGGGGGCTTGCCCCCCACAATCAGCGCAGCTGGTTCAATATATGGAAGAAAGTATTTGATGGACATTAAATAATTGCGGGCTTAACCTGGGCCCCACATGGTATATACAAATTAGGAATTTATCCGCTGAAGGTACGCTTCTGTATGTAATTCGGGGGCTCCAGTGAGTTGGTGTGTGCCGTGTTTTGTAAGCACGCAACCGAGGTCCTGGGAGCAATGTTTGTGTGTCTGCTTGACGACGTTGGCTGGATGTCCGTTCAGATATCTGTTCAACATCTGAGAAATTCATATGTGTACTAGATATCTAGGTTTGCATGTAATTCGTACGTGTATCGGGACTTGCATAAGTTCGTACAATGCGTCTCATTCAAGATCATGACCGTATCATTCAATAGAAGACAAGCACAACATTGTATAATTCAACTCCATGCGACACAAACCAAATTACGAGTAAGGCTATGTATCCCCTGGGATGTGGAATACACTCAGATGGGAAAGTGAAGCGTGTCTACAAAATTCGTCGAAGATATACGCGCGGGCCTGGGTCCTCCACTCAGATGTGACCCGAGTAGCAGTCAACTGCATGACATGATTCCCGGAAAGCCATGCCTCAATAAATTCTCCTACAGGCATGATCCTTGAGCTCCACATACGCCATTTGCCTCTAGGAAAGGCAGGGTACGTGGCAACAAATGCTAGCCAGAACATGTCCCGTCCCCAAGCCCAGTACTTCGACTGCACGGAGACGTCCGAGATAAGCCATTTTTCGATCTGGATTGAGAGCAGATGCCAGTCAAGGGGCATTGCAAAGTCGAACCTGGTAGCAAGGGGTAAGAACGGGACTGTAACGTGGTTGTCTGACAGTGAGTCGGAGTCGGAGTCGTTGAGAATGGCCTGTTCCTCGGTGATAGACATCTAAAGTTGGCGGGTGATCATTAGTATATAGGACCTAGAAAAAAAAGGTGAACTCACTTTATCCGAAGTGGATGACTTCATGCCAGACTGCGATATATCCCATGGAATCACCTCAATGACAGGCGCAGATGATTGATGCTCCTCGGTCAATGAGACGGAAATTTTGACGGGCTATAGACTGCATGAGAAACCGGCCACAGATAGTTTATGAACAACTTACAATTTGCTGGTGGGCGAGTTGCCTTGGAATGACGCCTGTGGAACAAACTGTGACCAGGAGAGGTTTGAGGGAAACTGAATATTGATCTCCGGCGTGAAACTCAGCGGTCGCAGAAGTGGTAGACGTGAAAGATTTTTCGAGGTTTGGCTGGGTAGTTGAATGCTTGACGTCCATGGTGCACTGTGGACTTGGAATTGGAATTGCTTGTGTCTTTGAGGAGCGAGCGCATCACGTGACTCCCCCTATGGCGTTTCTGATTCTGGCTTGGAACCCCAAATCATTCAAGTCTCAAATTGTTTTAACATGAACTCGCGAGTCACTCTCAAAAAACTGATCGATGGGAAAGGTTCGTTCAATTCAGAAGATGATGTTTTATTTGATTATACTGCTACCTTCAGTCTTCGAATTCTGCCCTGGGACAAACAAAAACCGTGTTCGGTGCATCATCTGTCCACAGCGGTCCGGGAAAGGCTACTGATCAATGGACCAGAAAGACGCTAAGAACCATTCCATGACTGCACTACACCGACGACACCTGGAACGCCATAACTATAACTTCGGACCACCCCACCACAGTCCTCTCGTGCATTCATCCTCCGAGTCACGAGACAACAGACCGAGTATGTCTACTGGGCCAGAGGCTCCAGATGATTTCGATGAGGGACTCTTTATACAAGACAGCCAAGGTCATGGCCCACCCGAGATGACTGTTAACTCAGACTTGGAACCACTGCCCTCCGAGTCGCCAGGTTTACCACCAGTCGATCGCTGCTGTGACTCAGACGCTTGAGTTGATCCTTCCATTGAAGAAGAACCTACAATCGCAAATATATGGAGTGACTATTACCGAGAACATTTACAGCAGACTTCGAGACAGGAATTCCATGGTGACATTTTCGATGCGTTGCAAGATGCTGTGGCAAAGGGCGAGAGGCTGTTCCAGCCTCAACTTAGGTCATTCAACGAATCTATCAAAGATCATGGTGACTTTGAAGATGGTGACAGCGACGCTGGATTTGGGCCGGATTCAGATTCCGAGTCAGACTTTGGAATCGGCTTGACAGGTGGCGTTTGATTTCACTTACTATTCTCGTTTGTTCTTACATTGGTCCTGGAAGTGATGCAGGGCACGACTCCGGGCGATCGTTTGTGGCAGAAGCTTCCTGTCAAAGAAGACGATCCATATTTCCCATTTCCATCGAAGGCGGTGAGTACGCATCAAAGTGGTTATCGTCGGATCGTTCACACTTTACCTAGCATTTTATCACATCTGTATTGTTCGGCTCAGCCCGTGTTCCCTTCTCTGAAGCGCAGAAGCGAGCAGTACTCAATTGGGCTAAGGAACTCGGTGTGGCTGATCTTCCGTCACTGCATTCACTCAAGAAAGCTCAGGACGAGGTCGAAAAGTGTGTTGGCCATCCAACCAAAGAAGTTAGATCTATTAAAGGAAACGTCTTCTATATCAATGACATCGGGGCTGCGATTAGAAAGGTTGGTAAGATAACCATAATACGATTAAGCTGACTGGCGAGCTTGCAGGACTATGGCAATCCGCTGACTTGCCATGCTATGCAAGATTACCCTGATGATGGGGGCTCTTCAATGTCAGAAGTCTTCAATGGCACAAAGATGATGTTTGACGGCCCTGCTTCTCCGGCCGTTCGTGTCAACGGCAAGATATACTTTGTAGACAAACTTTTACAAGAATCGTCTGGACACTTCTTCATCCCCAAGCATTTCTTTTACGCTTCATATCTTGATGAAGAGCCTGAATGCATCATTGGCACAGATGCTGGACCCGCAGCTCACAAGGCGTTGCATCCAGGGTCTACCCATCCACCTAGGCAGAAGGTGCTTTATGCTCTTGGTCACGAGGTCGAGAGAACAGATGTAATGTGTTTGGTAATATGTGTTTGACACGTTGCTGATTTGTATCGAAGGCTGACTTCATTGTGAGCGATGAGCAGGTAATCATCCCAACGTCAGGATTCAACCGCTCTTTCGAAGACATCTCTACCAATCCTGGAGAACTTGAATGTGGAATCACAGGTCGTGCTCTCAAATCACACCGGTTTGGAAAGACTGATCATTATCATCTCCAGAGTCGTCAACGCGCTTCGCAAAACTTGAAGCAAACCCACTTCGCGAGAAATCACAGGGATGCATGGTCTACAGTGTCCCTCTTGTCGTTTTTATGGACGACGTTTCTGGAAATGTCTCAAAACAATGGAATAAGCACCATGCCATCTATATGTCAAATGCAAACCTCCCGCGCAGAATGATGGAAAAGGAATCTTGTGTTAGGTTTGTGACGGGTTCACCACATGCAGCACCCATGGAGTTGATGCAAGCCATGAGAGACTCGATTCGGTGGGTCATGACCAGTGCAATACAATCATCGCAATCTGAACTTGTGTGGCAGTAAAGCCGCAGACTCTGGTATAGTTGCATGGGACTGCAAGGAGAATGAAGAAGTGATGCTCGTTCCATACGTACTATACTTTTCCGGGGACAATCCCATGCAAGCAGAGATGTGTAGCCATGCAGGTCTCCATTGCAATTATTTCTGTCGAACCTGCGATGTCGGTGGTACCAAGGCGCACAAAGAGACGGAAGCTGGTTATGCTGCTATATTTATGGTACGGACTTTCCGCCCAGCTTCTTCAATTATAAAACTCATTTACAAACAGTCAGGTAATCTACGAACACCACAGACGACTATGGGCACAATTCGTAGTCACTTTCACACCGCAATGCATCTGTCCGGAGCAACTGACAAGATCAAGAATTCCGTCTCAACAACTGGCATAAAGGACTCCACCTCAGCATCTATCCTTGATACGTTGGTCGAGGTGGGGAAAAATCTGCGGAAACGACAGGCAGGGATGCATGTCAGACCCGAGGAAGAAATCTGGGTGGCACTGCAGAAGGAGTTGGAAGGTTACCTCGAAGGACGTCCTCTTGAGTGCGCAATTAACCCCTTACTGGAGCTACAAGGTAATGACTTTCTGAGACGACTGACAATACACAGATCTAATTCACTTGACAGGTATAGATATCCATCAAGACACGCCAACAGAAATACTTCACACAATTCTTCTTGGCGTTGTGAAGTACTTTTGGGGACAAACAACATTCCTTCTCGACAAATCAAAGCTTTTGGATTTGTTCCAGATTCGTCTCGAGTCAATTGATCAGGATGGTTTGAATGCACCGTCATTAACCGCGGAATACCTTGTCCATTATAAGGGTAGCTTGATTGGGAGGCATTTAAAGAGTCTAGCTCAGGTGATGCCATTTATTATACATGATCTTGTTCCGAAAGCCGTACTCGATGCATGGACAACAATTGGCGAGCTTGTCGTGCTCCTGTGGCACACAAAGATCCATAATATTGATTCCTATCTTGTAAGTTACATTCCTGTTGGTACGTTTCCTTTCAGCTGATTCAGGCAATTGGCAGGCGAAGCTATCCAAAACCATCGATGACTTCCTCAACATCACCGCTCAATGTGCGCCGAGTATTCTGATCACGAAACCGAAGTTTCATTTTCTAGTCCATCTTCCACTCTATATCCGTCGTTTTGGTCCAGCCATCGTTTTCTCAACCGAACGATATGAGTCATTTAACAGTGTTTTTCACCTTTCTTGCATCCACAGCAACCGCCAAGCACCAAGCCGCGACAGCTGCAAGACTTTTGCATGTCAGGATACTATCAAACATATTGCGACAGGTGGATACTGGTTCGATGAAAAGACACAGGGATGGGTCCAAGGTGGTCCTACTTTGCGGAGTTTCCTTCTGGAACACCCTCCACAAGCCGCTTTTCTCGGTATCAAGAATGAGGACCCTCCTACTAGGATCAGTACGTTGTTTCTATTTCTGCGAAACTTTGCTGACAGTACCTCAGCATCTGGGAGATACATGCTAAGCCAGGTTAAAGCACAGGGAAAGAAAGTAAAGGTCCCAGTAAATTGGAAAGCGACACACTGTGTGACTCTACTTCCAGTGGAACCACACGACTCTACCACACTTTTTTGGGGCATTTCACTAACTGCCAGCAATGGCGATACCATTCGTGTTGATGGGAATGCAATTTTTCACGATGGAGCTGATAAGAATGTGAGATCGTTTGTTGGATGTTGGCTAGTATTGACTGTCATCAGAGACGCATAGGTCACATACGTGAAATCCTGCTCTCCACGGATCGTGAAGTCAAATTTGTTGTGTTACAGCTATTCTCGCTTGCACCGACACTGCACTCTAAGATCCATGCACCATGCCTGAATATGACTGACGAAGAAGTTGTCGTGTCTGGACAGGTAAATCCATTTCTAACAGTGTTCTCTTAGTGAATCTCACTTCAACAATCATACAGGATATCATCTGTTCTGTCAACGTACAACATAACTGCATTGATGCTCAGTGTGTAGATATAGAGTTGAAACCAATGTGACAAGAGAGACTGGAGACGAAGTGCAAGGTTCAGGTGATTCAGCACAAGCCTACACGATCATATTTCTTGAATACGTGGTCGATTCACAACTACGAGGCCATTCACTCATGCCTACCCCAGAATCTCCATGAGACCCCAACACATGTCACGAACGTGTCAGATGCATGGAAAACTGCTGTCAGCCAGTTGCGTGACAAACGTGCTGCAAAATCCGCCACCAGCGAGGCTCAGGCAGGTTCCTCCGCTTCTGCCATCACCACTGCCACTGTGACTCCCATATTTGACACGGCAGCAAAGAAATCGAAACCTAAAAGCAACACAAAGGATAAGGGTAAAGCTGCACAGTGTTCAGCTAATGCCGCGCACGATTTCCCCCAGTCCACATCCGTCGCATCATCCACCATTCCATCTGCCCAACCGGACATATGGTCTTCAAGGCCTCATCAGGCTTCCCAATACCCTCAGGGCCCGGCGGCCTTTGGGGGACTCTCTCAGCCTCTTCATTCTGAGTCCACAGCGTCATTTGTCCTACCACCTGCTCCGCCGGATGCACAGTTTTCAAGGCCTCCCCAGACTTCCCAGAGCTCCCATAGTTCAGTCTTGGGTGGACCTCAGGCTCTCCATGCCGCTGTATCACTTGTTGCACCATCAGTGGCACCACCGGGTGGACCGTTTTCAGGGCCTCCACACCCTTCCCAACACCCTCGGTATTCAGCGTTTGCTGGACCGTCTCAGTCACTTCATGCCACTGTGTCGTTCACCATTCCGCCTGTCCCATTGTTGGATGTGCAGTCTTCCAGGTCTCACCAGGCTTCCCATCACACTCAGGGTTCAGCCTTCGCTGGTCCCTCCCAGCTTTTTCATGCGCCGCAGTACACCCACGCCATGAACAGTACGCCCGCTCATGCTTCAGTAGGTCTCATGATGCGTCCAACCAACTTTGCACAATTTGAAGATCGCACACATGCTATGGCACAAGTGCCAATATCCCAACATCTGCATTACTATCGCTCAACATCATCTCACGCT
This sequence comes from Retiboletus fuscus, assembly GCA_038093795.1. Classification (NCBI taxonomy): domain Eukaryota; kingdom Fungi; phylum Basidiomycota; class Agaricomycetes; order Boletales; family Boletaceae; genus Retiboletus; species Retiboletus fuscus. The sequence goes on along the minus strand of JBBPSV010001232.1, from coordinate 3,571 downwards.
CCACCACCATACCATTTTAATTCCCTGTGGCCTATGCCCACCCCTGAATAAGAGTGTTTCGTCAAAGCTGAAAAGGTTAGCTAGAGGGCCTATTTCATGGGCCAAGACTTTCGATGCGGCACACATGGCGGGGTACTGATCCACACTCACCTGCACCTGTGCTGCTTTCTACAGCTCCCGATATTCATAAATCGAATGACCACCACCTTCTCCCTTCTTGCTTTCAATTTCCTTGTTCGACATCCGTTGCTGGTCACACAGGCTATTCTGAGTCCATTGGAGCTTACTCGACCTTTCTTTCGACTTACGCATATCGCTACGACTCCATTCGTATTCGCAGAGTCTGCAAGTCTCATGTGGCACGTTTGCTCTTCACGTTCGTCACGCATCGACGCCATCAGTTCAGTCCTGGCCAATAAATGCACCTCAGGAGCCATGTTCTGTGTGAGTGGATGTTACTCTCGTCGCAACAATTTGGATCGGTTTTCTGAAAGGCCTGATTTTGTTGCACTGTAGCAGGTCGTCCTCATGATCAATCATCCTCAAGCTATGGTTCTTCCAAAGCAGGTTTGTTTGTCGTGCATGGACAATCGCGATTGGTGGGTGAAGTGGTGTCCAAATAAACACAAATTGACATTTCAAGCAAGCAACGTGTTTGGTTGATTGCCTTTCCATTCCAAGTCATTGCAACTTCAAGTTGCCTGCCATGTCCAGTCGGTTCGCACTTCGTGGAACGTCCGGCAATTCCTCACTGGCAGTTCCTCAAATGCAACAGGGTCGCCGATTGAGCATTGGATCTGCAACTTCAGCAAGGTCAAGAAGCAATGGTCTGGCCAATCACCGTTCATCTCAAGGAGGCGTTTCTGGCAGTGTGGGGAACATAAGGGTGCCTTCCCTGGTGATACCTAGGAGCGGCAATGCCACAAGGAATGCGACTCCAACTATTTCGCGCCCTATGTCGCCTCTCAGTGACAATGGTTCAGTCTCAGCCCCCATTAGTACTGCCCTTCGTCGACCAAGAGACGCAGATGATGATAATCTTCTATCTCTCAGTCCGCAGCAGAAGAAATGCCTCCTGCAAAGTGCTGTCACATTGGCCAAGCAGTATGAGATCCCTGAAGATGAGCTGCGCAAATTCATTAACGTAAATTTTCTTCTCGTCTGCTTGTTAATATGGCACTTGTTGAGCCAAAACCAGCTCAATAACTTGTTCTTGATGTTTCTCGACATTAAAGCCAACCTAACTGTGCTTTCACATGGCACGAAAGAGAATCGGGCGGCCACTATTAGAGAGCACATTAGTACATCCAAGAATTTCGAGGTAATGTGCTGTCTATTGATCAGTGGAAGATTCGGTAACAACTTATTGCTTTCGGTCAGAGGACAATCAAAGCCCGTCTCACTGCATGTCTGCTTTCACCGAACCTAACTGCATACGTTGTCGACACACAAACCCATATCATGGTAATTTCGCAATGCAAGTATCCATGTGTCTTGCTTATTTGTATCATAGGATTTTATAAAGTTGCACCCTGATATATTTAGCATGCCCGATGGCGTGTTTGACGATGTTGAAGCCAATGCCATCTTCGGAAAGGTAGTCTCGAGAGTACTAGCCAACATCCGCGGTGCGATCAAGTTGGCGGTGTGTATTTTTTATTGTATACGCTATGAAGCTTATGTGGGTTACAGTTAACAAAGTCGATTTGCAAGCAAACAAGTATCATGGACGTTTTGTCTAGTCTTGCGTGAGGCTCTGGCATGGAACTTGACTCGTCCCATTGGCACCACTTTACATTCTTAGTAAGTCAGGTGTCTCTCAATGGCTCATTACTGATGGATTGTATCAGAGGTGTTGCCTTCGTCTCTTTCTCATAGAGCAGTGCGAGTATAAGGATGTACCGCTTGACAAGCTCTTTTCTCCAGTACTCGTCGACCACATCCACAAGGACACACTTGCACGTATCACAGAGGAATTGAACACGGACATTGCTGATCTGGAGCCAGCAGTCCATGATGATGCACATGGCCTGTATACTGGTGACGACCAAGATAATCTTGACGGTGACGAGGATCTTGACGGGCAAGCATATGACGCGCTAAGGGATCCTGACCATCAACCTGGGGATAACTTGGACGGAGAGCTGAATACCCTAACTGGTGCTGGTTGTGCTGAAGATCCCAGCAACGATGATTACAATGGACCCTCGTTTCACGAACTTGATGTGCAGGATTGGACTCAAGGTGACGAAGGAGCCCATGACGACGCCGAGGTTCCAGTGTGGGCCAGCAACCAATTTTGGAATTTTGTTGACCATATGCTGGATGATCTGAGGAAGGAGTGTCGCAAGAATTCTTTCAATAACGAACAGTACATGGCAGCATATGCAGAGTATGTTTCCTCGCCTTTCCTCTCCCTCGTGCATCCTCCATGTTGCTGACTTATTGAACTTTCAACAGCACACTCGTTCAATATTTCCAGAAAGATATACATGACTTTCCCGGACGCAGAAAGTTGCTAAAGTTAATACCACGCAATGGCAATCCCAGCGACATCCTTGTTGCTCCCGATGCCAGCAGCTTACCATGGCAGAACACCATTCAGACGAACTTGGTGTGGGCCTGACTTATCTTTTATTACACACTCAGTAATCACTATTGTCTTATCATGTTTGTAATGGTCTAAATAAAATCTGGCTTCGTGTTTTTTTCTATCACAAATTGAGCCTCGCATCTGTCCATGTGGTGTGTATGCATTGATGAAGACCAGGAATGCTTGTTCATAGGGAGATATACAACACACGCTGGTATGGAGACCCACAACAACACTAGGATGGAGACACAGAATCAACATTTGGCTGGGGACACGGGTTCGACGTTTGAACGGAGACACGGGATTAACATTTGAACAGAGACACGGGATCAACACTTGGATGGAGATACAGAACAAATAAAATCACACAGACATTGGTGACACGTAGGCGGTGGGACGTGTGAAATACCGTCATTGTTTTCTGTAGAGCCGATATATTTCTGGGGACATTGTAGCTATGTCATTTAAATATTTAATAAGTATGTGACCAGCAATGGTGTAAGCTTGGTTCTCAAACGTCTCTTTTTGGAATTAACAAAATACTGCTAATGTATCAGGGAGAAAGCATGCAAGCGACCTCATCTGGACCTTAGCCACATAAATACAAATTTCGATGTGTGAAATTTATATTACTCGACCGGCTGTGTAGTTTGTATGCAATGCTGTAGAGCCCACGTTGATTCCGGATGCAAGGGTCTGAAATGAGTCCCACACGCTCAAACTGGGCACTATATTCCCGTCGAACCAAACTATAGGCTACTAGTATAGGCTATTCGAACCCAAACGAAGTGTGTAACCAACATGCCAAATGCAGTAATTAGAGCGTCCAAATAACTGGTATCAACCTTTCTATTGTAACGAGTACAACCAGTCATCCTTCGTCGTTGTGCACGAGCGTGCGCGCCCCCTGAGGGACAGCTTCCAGTGTACTTGTCATTCTCGACGAGAATCCTGTGCCCCTGTATAGTGTGTAATCTT
>JBBPSV010001231.1:0-10292 GCA_038093795.1 Retiboletus fuscus | reverse complement strand
CATGTTGGGGGGGAATAGGAAGAACGAATTCGGGGACATCTAAGCAAGGCATGGTATGGTAAAGGTGTGGTCGGTGGATAACTAAGCGGATTCGGGAGGGAAGTCTTTGGGATGACGCTTTTTATAGGTGGCCAGGAGGAGTTTGGAATTCTTCAGATTCCACTCTAATTCCCAGGAATCATCTTCTGCCGAGTATCCTTTCCAGCGGATCAGGAAACGCCGTTGGGAGGACGGTCCCTTATGATGGAGGATGCGGTCCACGAGGTATTCTTCTTTGGGGCCAATATGATCAGGAGGTGGTCGGGGAAAGTTCGGACCATGGACAGGGGTTTCCTTGGCAGGGGAGAGAAGCGAAGCATGGAAAACGGGGTGAATTTTCCAGGTTTTAGGGAGGCGTAAACGATAGGTAATTGGGGAAAGAACCTTGATGATTTCAAACGGCCCTTTGTGTTTCAGGAGGAACTTGGGGTCCTTCTGAAGACAATGAAGGTTCCTGGCTTCCAGCCAAACCTTATCCCCTAGGGCGAAGGGATTGAAATATTGTCGGGTTCGAGAGGCCATGGTCGCTCTAGCAAGTTCGTGAGTGGCTCAGGCTTCATCTCTGGCTTTGATGAGTTGGAAGAGGTGAAGTTCTACTGCAGGGAGATTGGAGGGAGCAAGGATGGAAGGAAGGAGCTTGGGTTCATAGCCCATTTGGAGGAAGAACGGAGATTAATTGGTGACAGAGTGGGGGTGGTGGTTGTAAGCGAACTCAGCAAAAGTTAGGAGTTCCATCCACGAGGTAGGGTTGTCTCCGCAGAAGATCCAGAGATAGGTTTCAAGCTCTTGGTTGGTTCACTCAGTTTGGCCATCCGTTTGGGGGTGATAAGTGGTGGACAAGCGGAGGTCATAGTTCAAGATACGCCCCATTTCTTTGGCAAATGCCGAAGCGAACTGGGGGCCCCTGTCAGAGATGACATGATCAAAGAGTCTAAAATGTCAGTAAACTTTATGAAAGTAAAGGGAGGCAATATTTGCTGCCAAGGCAGATTTGGTAGTTGGGCAGAATATCGCCCTCTTGAAGGCTCGGTCCACCCAAATGACTATGGAGTCCTTCCCATCGGAGACTGGAAGGTCAGTGATTAGGTCAACCGAGATGTCCTGAAAAGGATGGGACGCGGAGGTAGCGATGGGGATGAGAGGTGGGGTGCTAGGATGGGTGTTGGATTTACACTGCTGGCAGACCACACACCCCTCTATGTAATTTCGAATGAAAGATGCCAGACCAGGCCACCAGAATTCTGCAAAAACCAGCTGACAAGTTTTAAGGTACCTGGGGTGACTGGCAGTTTCGTGATCGTGGTATCTTTGTAAGATCTCATGTCTGAGATCTCTGTCGGGGGGAACATATATGCGATCCTGATAAGTGAGTATCCCATCTCGGTTTTGCCAGTTGGACAGCCGGGAACGAAATGCCATAGGAATGTTCTCATCCACGGCTTGGAGCAAGGTCAGGGCGAATGGGTCGGCAGCAGAGGCAGAACGGATCTTGGAGGAGAGGGCAATGTCGATGACATTGACGAAAAGGGATGGAGGGAGTAGGGTTACAAGAGAATTGTCTGGGGCGTTTTTTGGGAAGTGGTCCGAACACCGGGAGAGGGCATTAGAGCCGGCGAGTTGTGACCCAGGTATGTGGATTAGCTTAAGGTCGAAATCTGCAAGATCAAGTAACCAGTGAGCTTGTCGCCGGTTCAAGGTGTGGGGTTCCCAGAAGTAAGTGAGGTTCTTATGGTCAGTGAATACTTGGACCTGGTGGGGTGACCCTCACAGGTAATGGGACCAGGCTTTGAGTGCCTGGAGCACAGCCAGGAGTTCCCGGTCGTGGATGTCATAATTCCGCTGGGTGGAGTCGAAACTTTGAGAGAGGTAGGAGCAAGGATGCCACTCGCCATTGGGATCTGCTTGGAGGAGAATTCCCCCGGAGGCATAGAGGGAGGCATCAGTGGCGATGGCGAAGGAGGCAGAGAGATCCGGAACTCAGAGAACGGGTTGGGAGGCAAATCTTGCTTTAAGGAGGGTGAATGCGGACTGACAAGAATCACTCCAAGACCAGGTGGTAGACTTCTTAGTAAGATCGATGAGGGGTCTAGCGATAGTGGAGTAGTCGGGGATGAATCATCAGTAAAAATTGGCGAAACCTAGGAAAGACCAGACTTCTTTTACAGAAGTGGGAATGGGCCAATGAGCGATTCCGTCCAGCTTGGTGGGGTCCATTGCAATTTCGTCTGGGCGAATGATCATCCCGAGGTATTCTACTTCATCTCGATCGAAGAAGCATTTCTCTGGCTTCAGATGTAGGTGAAGTTCCTCCATCTGCTGCAATACTCGGTGGGTACATTCAGTATGAGTTTGTTGGTCAGGGGAGAAAATGAGGAGGTCGTCCATATAGATAAATAGCCATCCTTCTGCGATGAGGTCTCAGAATGAATCGTTCATGAACTGTTGGAACGTGGGGGGAGAGTTAGTTAGTCCGAAGAACATGACGTTTGGTTTGAACAGCCCTCAATGCGTGATAAAGGCGGCTTTCCATTGGTCTCCTTCCTTGATATGGACGTTGTTGTACTCCCATTGGACATCCATTTTGGTGAACACTTTCGCTCCCCGGATCTGGTCCATGAAATCCTGTAGAAGAGGAAGGGGATACGCATCTCGAATGGTTTGCTCGTTCAGGCGTTGGTAGTCCTGGCAAGGTCGCAGGCCGGGTTTCTGTCCGGGTTGGGCTTTCTTTTTAACGAAGAAGAAAGGGGAGGCTTGAGGGGACTTCAAAGGGGAAATTTTACCTGAAGCTAGGTTTTCATCAATGAACTTATCCATAGCCAGTCTTTCATTGGCCGAAAGGGGGTAAATTTTGGCAATGCAGGGAATGAAGTCTTCTTTGAGGTTGATGGCATGGTCGTAGGGTCTAGATGGGGGAAGAACATTCGCAGCTTCTTCAGCGAAGACCTCCTTATATTTGGCATATTCTTCCGGAAGAGGGGAAGCAACTGGGGCATTGGGGGAAAGGGCAAGGCTAGATGCGATGGAGAGGCAAGAGATGACAGGGGCCAGGACGAACCGTGAGCCACAATGAATAATTCGATTGATAGTATATTGGTCATGGGCGTGGGTCAAGAAGTTGCACTCGTCCTCCCATCCATTGTAGGCAAATAGGCATTCATCTTGAACCGAATTAATGAAAACATGGCATGGTGGGGGTCGGGGGGGAACGAGGAGCTTTTCTTGTCGTAGGTAAGCTCCTTGATGGAGGGAAAAGAGGAGTTTTGATTTGTCGGTGGTTTCAGCGATTCGAAGGGTCCTCTTAGCCCAGTTGATGGTTGGGTTGGCCTTTCGTAACCAGGGGATTCCAAGGAATACGTTATCCTTGCTGAGATGCATGACATGGCAGGTGATCTGGTGAATGAGGCCTTCGGTGGAGATGAAGAGATTGGCGATGTATTGGATGGTTCCTTTGGTGTTAATGGTTTCATCGGCATTCTTGGCATAGACTGGGTGGTCGAGTTTGGTCAGAGGGATCTTGTGTTTCTTAGCAAAGCTCCAATCAAGGCAGCAGACATCTACTCTGCTATCAATCAGGGCTCAGGTGTCAACAGTTTGCAGGGTGTGCGAGGGAATAATAACTTGTACTGGAATTTGCATGGAGTTCATAGTAGAAGTTACAGATACCGAAGCACTAGAGGACGTAGACGTTGTGGCAGGTCCCCCCTTTAAAAACCCTGGGAAAATGAAACTCTTCTAACCGCTACCCCGTCCTCGTTTTCATCGGCATCGTCCAGGATTTCTTCCAGCTTGGGGATGTTCGAGGTAGCGACTGCCTTGACCACCAGTTTCTTTCCTTTGGAGAATTTAGGACAATTGGTAGAAAGGTGTCCCCCTTCTCGGCATCGGAAACAAAGATTATTCTCGATGCATCGCTTTCGTTCGGCAGGAGTGAGCTTGGGGATGAGAGTCGTACGTATAGCATCCATGTCCATGGCATCTGGGTCGGGGGGGGGTCGTCCTGGAGGTGGTGGGAATTCTGTGGAAAACTTTTCCGCTTCCTCATTTCGTGAGATCCCTAGCTCTTTCTTTCATGGCTGCAAAGTGAGCTGCCTTGGTATACCAGTCCTTGATATTATTGGGGGGGGGTCTCCATACTTTGAATCTTCCACATGAGAGGTTCCAGGATCCTGATGGCATAGTAACTGATAAGGACATTGGTATCGGTAACCTTGGAAATGGCGACGTGGTTTTGGAAGTGGGCGGTGTACTCGGTGAGGGAAAGGGAGTAGTCCCCATGCTTGTTTTTGACCATCTTGGTCGTGGCAAGCCAGTGGAGGCTGGAGGCGATGGTGTCCTTTCAGACGAAGGACTTGGAAAAAGCATTGCAGAAGTTGACGAAGGTTCCTAGGTTGAGCGTGGCCTGTGCAAGAATCTTCTGCCTGAAGGTGGCAGCCCAGACCTTGGCTGATCCTTTCTTCATGAATGATAGAGCGTAGGCCACCTTCTTGGCGTCGGTGTCATAGACTTCAGAATTAACAGCTAGGTAGAAGGTAACGGTCCTGAGCCAATCTTCGACTTTGGCAAACGACCCGTCAAAGTCTTTGGAGGTTCCGAGGCGGAGCTCGGTGGGTTTGGTGGTAGCTGCTGCTGGCATGGTAGATCGGAGGGAAACGGTTGGAGGTGGATATGAGAGTGGGAATTCTCCGAAGGGAGGGTTTCGTGCTCTGGGGGTTGGCAACAGTGGGGTAGGTTCCCTTGGAATGGTGAGCTCAGAAGAAAACCGATGTCGAAGGGTGAGCTCTTCTTCAGGTCCGAAGAGAGTGTCAAGGTCTAAGTCTGGGTTGGTGTCCGGGGATGACGCAGTATCTTGGGGAGCTTCCGACTCAGATAAGTCGGTGGGCGGAGGTTCTCGTGGTCTGGACCAACAAGGATCAATGGTGGGTCGTTGGGACGCTATGGTGGTTCAAAGATTCGAGGTATCTGCTCACAGAGAGCACGCTCGAGAATCAAGGGATAATGGATCTACAATGGAGGTAGTCCTTTCGAGATAGAAGCTTGATCTTTTGTTACGCTTTGCCGTAGGCTAGGCATGATCTCAAAGGAGTCAAATGGACTGGGAGTTGGAAGCTTGGACGACACAAAGAACCTCTAGCCATGGTGCTACTAGAGGGCTGCCCTTGCTATGGAAGTGAAGGGTGGGTAAGGACGAAGGCGAGGGAATCAGACGGAGTCCGCAGGAACTCGTTAGATTGAGAAGATCAAACTTAGAGTTACAGGTCGAGTACTATGGTTTAAATAGGTGAGCCATGGTAATGGTGTAGAACTGGATAGAACGTTATGGAACAAGGATGAGTCAGGCATAGAACTAGATAGAACACCGAGGAACAAAGGTGAGTCAGCATTTACAAGGTGTTACGCTTGGCCCGGGTAGGGTTGAGCGTAGACTCAAGGGGAGTTCTGGGACTAGGGGAGTACCAGCGTTCTTGACGCTACGGTACGACTAAGGACCTTCGGGCGAGGTATCTGCTCACGAAGAGCACGCTCAGCGTCGAAGGATACGATGAGTCTGAGGAAGACGAGTCTTATCCCAGTCTCGGGAGATCGAGCGTAGGAGTTATCTCAAGAGTATGATTGAGTAGCTCTAGCTTAAGAAATACAGGCGTAGAGGCTACGGTTTATATACGATAGTCATGGAAGGTCATGGAAACCCATAGAAGAGACGGGTCGATGCGGGATGAAGGGAGATGTGACTCGGGGAAGCGTAAGGACTTGGGATGAGTCGAAACGAGTCACATCCGCTGCGGATCTGTTGATCATCATTGATCAGAAGCAGCTGTCAATCAACGATTATCATGAAACAAAGAAGTGGCCAGAACGGCCCGAAGCGACAATGACAGCAGGGTCATTAGTCGGAAATGAAGAAAAGAAGCAGTCCGTGGGAGTATCGACCTACATGCTGCATGGAGGTAGTCTGGGTGACACCAGATGAGATGGATAGCGATCCATCGAGACTAAGCTAAGTAAAATAAAAGAAAGAAATAAACGTGGCCAGGTCAACTCGTAACATTACCCCCTTCTTATGCTCCTCAATGCCACTTGAGGATGACTAGAGATCAATGTAGCCTCCATTGGGGGAACCAGTGACGTTGGCGTAAGCGGTGTCGTCCCACACGTCGTCTGTGAAGTCAACCTCCAGCTCATCCTGAATGCGGGATGCAAGCGGGCAAGGGCGCGGACGGTGCGACCGTCGCGAAGAGCGGGAGGAGCTAGAGGATTGAGACGATGAGGATGGGGTTGTGGGACGGGGACGACGACGAAGCGGGCACTGGTTCTAAATATGTCTGGGGCGCATGCGTAGACAGAATGGGCACTTGTACTCCGGGCAATCGATGCGCCAGTGTCCAAGGCAATGACAGTGAAAGCAGGATGCATTGTAAAGAGGGTGATCGGTGCTGAGACTAATCTCACCTTCGTTCATGAGATGAACGCGTTCAAGCCTGTCGATGAGGTTCACCTCGCTGGGAGACAGCGGAGAGGACGACGCAGACGGTGTCAGAGCGGTGGGCTCGGCGGGGGAGGGAACTAGGATGGCTTCGACTGGAAGTGAGGGTTGAATGGGAGGGAGAGGGAGACCTGCCCTTGCGAGATCCTGTGAGTAACGTTCAATGTTGGTGACGAAGTCCAGCATGTCAAGCTGATGCATGGCGGATAGGAGGTATGAGCGGATGCGGCGGGCTACAAGACGGAGTTGCGTAGAGAAAAACTCGGACTGGGCGTTGGCGGAGGTGAAAGAAGCGATGGGGTCGAGACGAGAGACCTGTAAAAATGCTAGGTACAAGGATTCTAGGGGAGAATCTACATCTAAATGGGCCTGCATGGTAGCGGCCAGGCGGGAGTCTCGGAGGCAGGTTTGGAGGAGTCGTCCGGACTTGCAGGACAGCGGGTTGGACTGGAGGGTATATACGAATCTAGGTACGTTTACAGAAAGGATGGTCTTTGGCTGCTCTTCCTGTTCGAGGACAGAGGGCCAAGGGAGAGGTTCAGTGTTCCACCCTGGGGTGGCAACGTTGCTAGAGGAGTCCTCGGCGAGGACCATGGGAGGGTGGATGGTAGGAACAGAGAGTTCCTGAGCCAATGGGGAGGAGTCGTCGACTCCCTCGAGAGATGGGAGAGCGGAGTCGGTGAACGTAACGGAAGACTCGGTGAGGGAAGACTCGGTGGACAGGGAGTAAGACATGCTGGTAATGGAAGACCATGTGATAGAGCTCGGTTGGTGATGCTCACGAAGAGACCAGCGCGTAGAGTTCTAAGGGGTAAAGACCTTGGGGTGAAGCTTCTTATAGCTTCGAAGGATTGCTTGGGCATGTTTGAACTCCCGTTCCGGGAGCCAGGAGTCATCGGACGCGGTGAAACCGTGCCAACAGACGAGGAACTGTCGGTTGACAGCGGAACCCCGGTGTCGTATGATTTTCTTGATTTCATATTGTTCTTCGCCATCGATAAGGTCAGGCGGTGGTGAGGGGAAGTTTGGGCCGTGCACGGGGTTCTCCTTGTAAGGGGTGAGGAGCGAGGCATGGAAGACTGGATGTATTTTCCACGTCTTGGGGAGGCGTAGTTGATACGTGATCGGGGACAGTACCTTGACTATGGTAAAGGGTCCTTCACGTTTCAGGGCAAATTTCGGGTGAGTCAGGTTACGTTTCAAATTTCTGGCCTCGAGCCAGACCTGATCACCTTTTTCGAACGGGGTGAAATTCTTCTTGTTCCGAGAAGCCATGACTTGCCTAGCTAGTTCATGTGCAGCAAGGGCTTCTTGGCGGGCAGCGGTAAGTTCCTTGATACGGTCTTCCACGGCGGGGAGATCCGTGAGTGGGAGGACGGTGGGGATCGGAGTAGGTTCGTACCCCATCATGAGATAGAACAGGGATTTGCCGGTGACGGAATGAGGGCGGTGATTGTGAGCAAACTCGGCATGGATCAGCCGATCAGTTCACGTGGTGGGGTTGTTCCCCGCAAAGATCCGTAGGTAGGTCTCGAGTTCCTGATTGATCCGTTCCGTTTCCCCATCAGTCTGGGGGTGATACACGGTGGACAACACAAGGGAACATCCGAGAAGCCTACTGAGTTCTTTTGCAAAGCGAGATGCGAATTGGGGGCCCCGATCGGAGATGATCTTCTCATAGAGGCCGAATCAGGGGTATACCTTTTTGAAATAGAGGGTGGCAACGTCTTCCGCCGAAGCGGTCTTGGTGGTGGGGCAGAAAATAGCCCCCTTCGAAGACGCGTAGTCAGCCCAGACTACAACAGCTGTGAAACCGTTGGACTTGGGGAGGTCCGTGATCAGGTCACAGGAGATCTGTTGGAATGGGCGGGTGGCGGTGGACTTATTGGGAGTGAGCAGGGGGGTCGTAGGGTGCGTATTGACCTTATGCTGCTGGCAAAGGGCACAGCCCTCGACATACTTGCGAACGTACTGGGCCAAACCAGGCCACCAGAACTCGCTCGCAACGAGTTGTCGAGTCTTGAGAAAACCTGGGTGACCAGCGGACGTGTGGTCATGGCAGCGCTGCAGGATGGACTTGCGCAGTCCGTTGACGGGGGGAATGTAAACACGACCCTGGTACGTCAGGACACCTTCGTGGAGTTGCCAGTCGCTGAGGCGAGAGTGGAAGGCCGGAGGTATTGAGCCGTCGAAGGCCTGCAGGGTCTGTAGGTACAGGGGGTCGTCTTTCGACGTAGTCTTGATATGGTCGCGGAGGGCGGTGTCAATGAGGCGGACGAAGATGGAGTCCGGGAGGAGGACTGTCTGGATATTGTCCGGCGCGTGGGCAAGGAAGTCCGGACGGCGTGACAGAGCATCTGGACCGGCGAGGAGGGAGCTGGGAACGTGAATCATCTTGTAGTCGAAGTCCACAAGATCTAAGAGCCAGCGGGCCTGTCAACGATTGAGGTTCTGGGGGGCGCGGAAGTAGGTGAGGTTCTTATGGTTGGTGAAGACCTGAACCGGCAACGAGGAGCCATGAAGGAGGTGGCGCCAGGACTTGAGGGCGCGGATGATCGCGAGAAGTTCGCGGTCGTGAATGTCATAGTTTCGCTCGGCGGGGGAGAAAGACTGGGACAGGTACGAGCAAGGGTGCCAAGCACCATTCTCATCGGTCTGGAGCAGGATTCCTCCCGTTGCCACGCCGGAGGCGTCGGTCGCGATGGCAAACAGTGCACTGGGATCGGGGAGACGCAGCACTGGCTTCGAGAGAAAGAGTTGTTTGAGGTGATGGAACGCGGTATCCTGTGCTGCGCTCCAGTGCCAAGGTTGGAACTTCTTGGTGAGATCTATGAGAGGGCGAGTGATGGTAGAGTAGTCCGGGATGAATTGCCTATAGTAGTTGGCGAATCCAAGGAATGATCGGACTTCTTTGACCGAGGTCGGGGCGGGCCAGGAGGTGATCCCGTCGAGCTTGACGGGGTCCATGGCAAGTTTCCCGGGGGACAGGATCATGCCGAGGTAGTCAACCTGATCCATGGCAAAGGCGCATTTGGACAAGCGAAGGTGGAGGTCGAGTTCTTCCATCCGCTGGAGAACTCGCTTGGTTCATTCGGTGTGGAGTTGGTCGTTGGGGGAGAAGATGAGGAGGTCGTCCATATAGATGACAAGCCATCCTTCTGAGATCATGTCCCTGAACGAGTCGTTCATGAATCGCTGGAACGTGGCGGGGGAGTTAGTCATGCCAAAGAACATGACCATGGGTTCGAAGAGGCCCTTGTGAGTGAGGAAGGTGCCTTTCCATTGGTGTCCCTCCTTGATGCAGACGTTGTTATAACCCCACCTGACGTCGAACTTAGTGAAGACCTTCGCGTCTTGCACTTTGTTGATGAGGTCATCAATCCGGGGTAGGAGATACGCGTCTCGGATGGTCTGGTCATTGAGCTTCCGATAGTCCATGCAGGGACGAAGCTTTGGGTTGCCATCAGCGTCGAGTTCTTTCTTCTGGACGAAGAAGAAAGGGGATGCTTGGGGGGAGTTCGAGGGGCGGATAGCACCGGACCGGAGATTCTCTTCTAAGAAGGCTTCTGTGGCTTCGCGTTCTCGCGGGGATAGCAGATATAGCTTGCCGATCTTAGGTTTGAAGCCTTCTTTAAGGTTGATCTTGTGGTCGTAAGTCCGTTCCGGCAGGAGTTGTCCGATTGGTTGTTCTTCAAACACCTTTCGAAACTGCTCATACTCCGCTGGGAGGGTGACTTCGGGTTTCTTGTTGAATTCTGCCTGCGCTAACTGC
>JBBPSV010001229.1:0-10304 GCA_038093795.1 Retiboletus fuscus | reverse complement strand
CCTACTGTGGACACGGACTGATCGGTTTGAGGACGGACTGACGACGCATGGACCGGACTGAGAACCCAAAACGCTAGAAGGGTGGAAAAGGCCTCGTTTCAACCGTAGAGAGCTGGGACTCTCTACAGCGTGTTGACTTTGTGTTGCTGACACAGGGCACAGCCCTCGACATACTTGCGAACGTACTGGGCCAGGCCAGGCCACCAGAACTCGCTCGCAACGAGCTGCCGAGTCTTAAGAAAACCCAGGTGACCAGCGGACTCGTGGTCATGGCAGCGCTGCAGAATGGATTTGCGCAGACCATTGACAGGGGGAATGTAGACGCGTCCTTGGTAGGTGAGGACGCCTTTGTGGAGCTGCCAGTCACTGAGGCGGGAGCGAAAGGCGGGAGGAACAGAGCCATCGAAGGCTTGGAGGGTCTGGAGGTACAGGGGGTCATCCTTAGACGTAGTTTGAATGTGGTCCCAGAGTGCAGAGTCAATGAGGCGGACAAAGATAGAGTCTAGGAGTAGAACAGTCTGAGTATTGTCCGGAGCGTGACAGAGGAAGTCCGGTCGCTGTGACAAGGCGTCGGGACCTGCGAGGAGGGAGCCGGGGACATGGATCATCTTATAATCGAAGTCCGCGAGATCTAGCAACCACCGGGCTTGGCGACGATTAAGGTTCTGGGGGGCGCGAAAGTAGGTGAGGTTCTTATGGTCGGTGAAGACCTGAACCGGTGAGATGGCACCGTGGAGGAGGTGACACCAAGATTTCAAGGCGCGGATGATAGCGAGGAGCTCGCGGTCGTGGATGTCGTAATTTCGTTCTGCGGGGGAGAACGACTGGGAAAGATAAGAACAGGGATGCCAGGCACCGTTCTCATCCGTTTGGAGTAATATGCCACCCGTGGCCACGCCAGAGGCGTCGGTCGCGATGGCGAACGGTGCGCTGGGGTCGGGGAGCCGGAGGACGGGTTTGGATAGGAAGAGCTCCTTAAGGCGACGGAACGCGGTTGCCTGTGGTTCGTCCCAGTGCCAGGGTTGGGTTTTCTTGGTTAAGTCTATGAGCGGTCGGGCAATGGTAGAGTAGTCCGGGATGAATTGCCGATAATAGTTGGCGAATCCGAGGAAAGACTGGACTTCTTTGACTGAGGTTGGAGCCGGCCAAGAGGTGATCCCGTCTAGCTTAACGGGATCCATGGCGAGCTTTCCGGGGGAGAGGATCATACCAAGGTATTCTACCTGTTCCGTCGCGAAGGCACACTTGGACAGGCGAAGGTGGAGGTCAAGTTCTTCCATACGTTGGAGAACTCGCTTAGTTCGTTCCGTGTGGAGTGTCTCGTTGGGGGAGAAAATAAGGAGGTCGTCCATATAGATGACGAGCCACCCTTCGGAGATCATGTCCCTGAACGAATCATTCATGAAACGTTGAAACGTAGCAGGGGAGTTAGTCATGCCAAAGAACATGACCATAGGTTCAAAGAGGCCCTTGTGAGTAAGGAAGGCACCTTTCCATTGGTGTCCTTCCTTGATCCGAACATTGTTGTAACCCCAGCGAACGTCGAACTTGGTGAAGACCTTAGCGTCTTGCACCTTGTTGATGAGGTCGTCGATTCGAGGTAAGGGGTATGCGTCTCGGATGGTCTGGTCGTTGAGTTTCCGGTAGTCCATGCAAGGCCGGAGTTTGGGGTTGCCGTTGGCATCAAGTTCTTTCTTCTGGACAAAGAAGAAAGGGGATGCTTGGGGAGAATTCGAGGGGCGGATGGCACCGGACCGGAGGTTCTCTTCTAGGAAGGCTTCGGTGGCCTCGCGTTCGCGCGGGGATAGCGGATATAGCTTGCCGATCTTGGGTTCGAAGCCTTCTTTAAGGTTGATCTTGTGATCGTAAGTCCGTTCCGGTGGGAGTTGTCCGATTGGTCGTTCTTCAAACACCTTTCGGAACTGCTCATACTCTGGGGGGAGGGCAATTTCGGGTTTCTTGTTGAATTCCGCTTGCGCTAGCTGCATAGCGGAGGTGATCTTGGCGATGACTGGAGAGCCTAAGGGGTAGAACCGTGATCCACACCGTTGGATCCGACCGATTCTATAGTGATCATGAGCTCGCTGACAGAACTCGTTCTCCGACTCTTCGTCAAGATATTCGTAGAGGCGTGCATGGTCAACACAGTTGACCTTAACTTGTCGTGGAGGGGTCCAGTCGAAGCTAGGTCGCTTGAATCGGTCGCTGTGTTCGGAGGTGGCAACGTTGTGTTCCTGAAAAAGAACCTTGGACTGATCGCAAGACTCAGGATGTCGATCGTCTGTCTAGACCAGTCGATGGTTGGGTTGGTGGAGCGGAGCCAGGGAAGTCCGAGGATGACATTCTCGCTTCCACAGGACATGACGTGGAAGAGAACTTTCTGAGTGATTCCTCCGGTGTTGGCATAGAGGGTGCAAGTGAATCGGATAGCTCCGTGGGAGTTACTGGACTGGTCGACGTTCCGAACGGGGATGGGTTTTGGAAGTCGGGTGGTGGGGAGTTTGTGCTTTCGCATGAAATCCCAGTCTATGCAAGAGATATCGGCGCCACTGTCGATTAGGGCGCGGGTGTCAACGGCTTTGAGGGAGTGCACTGGTACGATGAGTTGAACTGGGATCTGCATAGATTTGCGAGTCTCAGATACTAGTACATTGGCACACTTAGGAGGAGTCCGCGTTGATGGGGTCCTCCGTTCTAAAAATCCTTGTGGGAGAAGGAGATTCTAGCTACTGACTCAACTTCGTCGTCATCGTCTTCGCAGTCAGCTAGCTCAGGGACATCATCCTTCTTCACCTTATGAGCCTTCTTGGGGTTCTTCGGTGAATCGTAGACCTTGCACTCTTTTGCCATATGGCCAGTCTGGCGGCATCGGAGGCATCGGCCTTCCTTGAGACACTTTTGCTGTTCGGCTTCAGTGAGCTTGGGGGGAAGTCGGACCGCGTCGACGTCCATGGTGTCGGGGTCCTTTTCCTCTTTCTTGGAGTAAGTCGGCACATAAGAGGCGCCGGGTTTCTTATGCTGCTGCGCGATGCCTCGGGCTCGGCGGCGGTGAGAGTCGAAGAGGGCAACCTTCTTATACCAGTCGGCTACCTTGGTGGGGGGGTTCTCCATTCGGAGAACGTCGAACATCAAGTCTTCGGGTATACCCGCAGAATAATAGGAGATTAACACCGAATCATCGGTTACTCCTGCGACGGATACCTTGGACCTGAACTGTGCGGTGTAATTAGCTAGGGAAGGGGAGTACTCGCCCTTCTTTCCAGGGATCATTCGCTTGGTGGCTAGCCAAGTGAGGGCGTTGGTGGTCGATTCTGAGTGGGAGAACACGGCCTCGAAGTTGGAGACAAAGTCGGACCACTTCCCAAGAGAGAAGCCTCCGCCTGAGATCTTGGATTCTCGGAAGGTATGAGCCCATGTGAGCGCCGTACCTTTCTTCATGAAGGATAGTGCGTAGGCGATTCGCCTAGCATCGTCGTTGTAGATTTCTGCGTTGATCGAGAGGTACAATTGTACCGAACGAAGCCAGGGCTTCGCCTTTGTGAGGTTTCCGTCGAAGTCTTCAGGAACTCCGAGACGGATTTCTGTGGGCTTGGTTCCCATGACGGGAGTCTGGGGTTGAGGTGCTGGTGGGGGCACCGTGACTGGAAATATATGCCCGCTTTGGGCGATTGGTGTCGGTGACGGCGGGGTGGGGCTACGAGGGATAACTGCTCCGGCTGAAAGCTGATAAGACAGTAGCCTAGAGAGTTCTTGGGATTCTGCTTCCTTGGTGGGAGAGCGTAGCTCGAGGTCTAAGTCGGGGTTATCAGAGCCCTCAGTGGGAGCTTCTGAGTCCAATGATTCTGAGGCTGAGGACTCGGGGTCCTGTGGTTCTGTGGCTCTCCATGAAGTGGAGATCAGTGGCGGTTGGGCTGAGGAGGAGGGCCTACTCGATGGTAGCCGCGACGTGGTAAGCTAGAGCTTTTGTTACGCTTGGCCCGGGTAGGGTCGAGCGTAGACTCAAGGGGATTCTAGGGACTAGGATCGTACCAGCGTTCTTGACGCTACGGTACGGCTAAGAGCCTTCGGGCGAGGTATCTGCTCACGGAGAGCACGCTCAGCGTCGAAGGGTTCGATGAGTCCGAGGAGGACAAGTCTTATCCCGGTTTGGGAGATCAAGCGTAGGAGTTAACTCAAGGATGTGATTGAGTAGCTCTAGCTTAGGGAATACAGGCGTGGAGACTACGGTTTATATACGAGAGTCGTGGAACGTCATGGAAGCCCGTAGAAAGGATGGGTCGATGCGGGATGAAGAGAGATGTGACTCGGGGAAGCGTAAGGACTCGGGATGAGTCGAAATGAGTCACATCCGCTGCGGATCTGTCGATCAATGTCGATCAGAAGCAGCTGTCAATCAAAGATTATCATGAAACGAAGAAGTGGCCGGAATGGCCCGAAGCAACAATGACAGCGGGGTCATTAGTCGGAAATGAAAGGAAGAAGCAGTCCGTGGGAGTATCGACCTACATGTTGCACGAGAGTAGTCTGGGTGATGCCAGACGAGATGGATAGCGATCCATCGAGACTAAGCTAAGTGAAAATAAAGAAATGAACGGGGCCAAGTCAACTCGTAACAGCGTCCACCTGATCCTTGGCCAGCCACAGCCTGAAGAGACTGGGCTTGGACTTGCGTAGTGAGATTCGCAATCTCTCTTTCCATTCTCTGAGTGTGTATGAGAATGGTGTCGAAAACCTGTGAAATCTTAAGGGCGGCTGCAGCCCAATCTTGGTCACCGAGGTGAATTGCGTCATGTGCTTCCTGAGAAAGGAGGACAGGGTTGAATATGTTTGTCATATCTACAGGAAGCGTGCGGGACGGTGAAGACGTTTATGTGGACGTAAGTATGGGAGTTCGTCGATCGGGCGGTCTAGGTTATACCAGTCCCGACGTATGATCCTTTTGTATGGGTGGAACTTCCGCTGGTTCCTTTCTTTCTTTGGTGCAGGGGGTGGAGTCGGCATGAGCTCCGGGAGCGGACTTGATGGTGCGGGGGAGGCCTCTACTATCTCTACTATGGGGTCCTCTCTTCTTTCCTCGCTTCTTTCCCTACTTTCGTTGATCCTTCTTTCCAGCTCCTCTAACAGTTCTTCTAAGAAAGGGGACAGTGGTCGCTGGGGTACGAGTGACCTGGAGGCATGCCCTATCGTGAACAGAAAGGGAAAGTCGATGTCCGATCCGTCGTCGTTCAGATCGTAGTCGGGGAGTGGGGTGGAAGGGCGGCAAGATGATGCTAAAAGGACGGAGGTGGGATTCTCCTCCTCCTTCAACTCGTCGACTTCTTCGTCGTCGGTAGGCGCGTACCCTAAGTTGAGTACGGTGTCTAACTCCTCTTCCTTGACTTGGAAGACGGCAGAGGCAGCATAAGACACTGAATGCGCTACGTAAAGCTTGGCGGCCTGTAGAGATGAGACCCTTGAACATACTTGGTCGCACTAAAACGTTTAGTGGTTGTGAAAGATAAAAGACGTGGGGCGAACTTGTGCGAGGTAGTCTTTGATAGTCTTGTTCTTATGAAACAACCCAATGACTAGCACTGAGCGGTCGTCGTGAGGTGGTAGCCTAAGTCGCGAAGGAACTTCGTAGTGGCCTTTATACTTGGCTAGAGTGTATGAGCAATGAGGGGAGCTTTGCTCTTAGTGTAGAGACTTTTGGGGAAATCTCCAGAAGAACAAGACTGGTGTTAGCCAGCAAGTTCTCTGGGTTTATATAGCAAGGTGTAATGTATGTACATGTTTGGTGACTAACTACATATGGTCATATGATGTGGCAGCATGAGGCATAAGGCTGTGAGATGGAGATTAAAGAGAAGCATGGATGTGTAATGCACAGCATGCACAGGAATAGAATGGAAGAGAAGCATAACAGAAATGAAAGAGGCAATGCGCACAGCAAAGCACAGCACGGAAATGAAAGAGAAGCGAAAGGCTGTGCTTGCTGGATAGTGCAACTTGGAGAGAAAGTAAACTCTATAAAAAGGTAAACAAAGATAAACAAAAGCGTCCATGATTAGATGGTGTGTGAGCATCCATTGGTGCGATAAGAAGATAAGATAAGATAATAAGACTTAGCAAAAATCCATTAGGATTGGGATGTCATATAGGACCGATCATAACAAAGGATGTTTGGCATCTCACCTGGATGCTGTGAATGGCAATGACAATGGGCAGATGTTGCCATCAATATCACAAAGGACAGAAGTGAGGGACAGCATGGAGAACAACAACAACAACAACAACAAAGCGAGTTCTGGTTAGAAAAGAATAGTGTGGGGACTCTGACGGCTGCTTCAGGATGTTGAACAAGTTATCTGGATGCTGTGGGAGGCAGCAATGATGGGAAAACATCACTGTCAACGTCAAGGATGAAGGGAGGGACAGTGTGGAGAACAGCAATGACAATGTGAGTTCTAGTTGAAAAAGGGTGGTGTGGGGGCTACAGCAGCCTTCAGGACACTGGACAGGTTATCTGGACACTGTGGGCAGTGGCAATGACAGGAAAACACTGCCATCAACATCGAGAATGACGACGCTGACAACAACAACATGCAAGGTGGTGAGGAAGGGGTATGGGAAGCTATGTGGTATTCAACACATAGCTATATCAGGTGAAGTCACCATTACAGCCACCAGAAGGCCTTGCCAGTTCCTTACACATGACAGGCACATGAGGGGGATGGAGAACTTCAGCAACAAAGGTTACAGCACTTTGCAATTCTCTGCAGAAAATGCATTGCAGAAAACTCATCGGCTAGGAATTGCCAAGGCAGGGCCCCAAAGCTGTTGTCACACATGTGATTTGTGTGACGTGCAACAAGCACCATCTCTTTGCCTGCACCATGTTGCTGACACCAGAGCCCGCTCAGGATGAAAAAGTCCATATATTCAACGTATCCCTGACTGTTTACACTCTCCTCAAGAAGTCTGCTACTAGGGGTGCTTGCAGAGTGGCCACTATGAAGGAAGAAAAGTCAGTCAAGGTCAAAGAGTTGCCCTTCACTATCAATGAGGACAACTACATCGATTTTCTGACCAGTCTGCTTGAAAAACATGGACAGGAGCAGTACAAGGTGTTGGAAAAACATTGCTTCCCATTCAAGTATGTGCCACTGAAGTCAAAAGGGTCAGTTCTTTTTTTTATTATCTTTTCAACACCCTAACTTGTCTGATGTGTACTAGTCAGCACTCTGGCAATGAAATGGACATTGACAATGAGTCCAACTACAAAGAAATGGTACAAAAGATCCATGAACATGATGCTAGCAATACAAAGATATTCATTGATATGAAGGATGTTGAAAAGCTCCTGGTGTTGAGTGCTGGTGTGGCAGAGGATGAAGAGGACGAGACTGGGTTGATTGTGGAAGCTAGTGTGGTATGGACATCCCACTGCATGCTACTTGGGCACTAATACTACAAATTCATAGAGCTCAAAGGTTTCAGACATGGATATGTGTCTCATGTGATGGTGCCTCATGCTTCAAACTCAGTACAAGAATGAATTTGGGGATGGATACACATATGTTGGTCCAGCAGGACCAGTTGTACTCACGCCCAGTTTGATTATGGACTGGTGTCATGCACTGGCAAGTTTTTTTTTCATTGCTACATCATCAGAAGACTCTGATGCTTTTCAGATACAGGATGAAGGGCATGCTACACTAAGTACCCTGCCAAATATCGAGTCATTCAATTTGGTGATGAAAGGGACTGCTCTGCATCTGTCCCAAAAGGCTCAACCATCTCAGCTGGCACCACCGAATGGCGTCAATGTCAACTCATTGACATCAGTACTTCTGCTGCAAGCACTCATGAATTTGAGCTCTAGCCTCATTCAACCCACTGCAGTGGCTGCTCAGCCTGTCGTTGCTAGTAACAATCCACCAATAGTACAGCGTCCACCTCCAGTAACTCCTCACAAGCTGGCTATTCCAGCGCTGCTGCTGTCACCTTCACATCTCAAACAATTCCTTGCCTATGCTGAAACCTACTTCAGTGTCAAGGACTCAGCCTGGTATGAGGAACCCCTTAGGCTTGAAAATATCGGACCAGATATCCTTGCTGACGTGGACAAGAAGATGTTGGGCAGAATTGGTGTTTCAATAGGTGATATTGCTTGTCTCAAACAATGTAGCATTGCCTGGTGGAACAGGCAGGAAGCAAAGCACAAATGGAGTGGCACCAGATCAACATCTTCAGATACTGAGTTGACCAATAATAGGACCCGGATTGCATCTCCACTGCAAAAGAAAAAGATTGCATATGAAAAGTGCTATCATGATGGTGGAGATTGCTGCTTTACTAGGCCAATGATGGAGGCAGGTGATGCTGATCTGAATACTGATTATGATCTATATTACAAGTGTGACACACAGAATCAGTGGCTTCCTGTTCCATGTGGTTTTGTAGTCATCGAGGACTATGAAGAGGATGAGGACAATGTGTATCCATTTTGATAATACCATGTAGAAATTTACATAGTACACTATGCAATATATTCTGATGCACGGAAATAGCCTTCAGCCTTGTCCAGCATAATGCTCTGACAAGCACAAACAATTATCATTATGGACAGATCTCCCTCATGGCAGCACAAGTAAGCTTTGATCACTGAAAATGTCTGTTCAATGGGGTTGTAATCAGGTGAGTATGGCAGCAAGTAGATAGGTTTACACACTAAGACAGGTCAGTAGAGTATAATGTACTGTGATAGTTTTACCTACAGTGTGTGTCTTCCACCAGCACCCAGACTTCTTCACCATGGTGGATGTGACAGTTGTCCATGATAATGATGCTACATGGGCCAGGATATGCAGTGGTGTAAGGCATCTAGAAAAAAATGTCCATTATCGCTCAGATGAAAATAAACATTACATACCACACATTCCCATAAGAATTGTAAAAAGCATGCACCACCAACTGGGCCCTCAATAATGTCATAGCTAATTATACCATCTAATGTGATGGCAGGAAGGATTAAGTAGTGTATGCCACATATGAAGTACTGGGAACCATAGCAACATTGTCCTTGAGTTGACCATCCACAAGGGCAAGATGACATTCTTCAATCCTTTGCAGCTTCATCAACAAAGAGTAACATTTCCACATCACATGCTTCTGCCCCAATCCAATTCATGTAAAGTGCATGCAATTCATCACTCTGCTCAGCAGCAGAGAATGATACTCCTTTTTGTGTGATTTTGAGGCACTGTAGAGCATGGAAAATAGTAGATATTGTAGTGTAAACATGGCACTTCTCCCACAATTCCTTTTGAAGCTCATTGAGATAGATGGTATTGCACTGTTGGATCATGTTGTGAATGAAAACAACATCTTCTTGGCTGAGGATGTGAGGTCATCCAATGGAACAGGAATAGGTGTAAGGGCTGGAGATGGTGCCAAAATTTTTATAGAGCCAGAGCATATTATAAGCGAGTGTTTTCTTGACACCGAGGACAGCACAGATGTCTGCAATGGAGCAGCCTTCCTCGTAAAGAATAAGGATTTGGTATTTTATGTCATTGGGGACAATGTGAGTCAGCATGGTGTAGGTGACAGGCCAGAAGCAAGTGTGATGCACTGCCGCAGCTCACTCACTGAGATGAGTTCGGGGTCCTGGCATCAGCAATTCCTAGCCGACGAGTTTTCTGCGATGCATTTTCCACAGAGAATTGCAAAGCACTGTAAGTAGCATATTTAGGGCCATATTTATTGCTGGTGTCGGGAAAATCAGCCAAACAAGCTAAATAAAGAATAACGACATCATTCGGCACCATTCTTTATAAGGCTTACGTCCTGGGAAAGCTAGGTGGTCGAGGCTTCGTCATCGAAAACTCCCGTGTCCACGTTCTCCAACTTCAAAAATGCTGTCATTGTCGTCTTTGAGCTTGAACAAGATCGTATCCACAGTAGAATGGGAATACAACGTCAACAGCACCGTTTACTTGTTCGCTCGAAATATTTGCGGTCTAGCCCAGTACCTGTGGGACTAGGACCAGTGATCCGGCGACCGGTGTCGTCAAGCTGTCCAGACTTTTCGATTGTCCTTCAGTTCAACACGTTCTTTCGGGCGTTGATGCCATGCGTGCGACCGAAGACACTTGGAGTAAACGGGATCACGCGTGAACGAGGCTTTGACGTCGAAGTGACATGTCTGCAAGACAAACAAACTGGTTTCAAGTTGACCAACAGATCGTCTGGTGAGCCGCGTGAGAAAACGCAGCATCGACGTTGGAAAGTTGACGCCAGGCAATGGGCGTCAACTCGAT
>JBBPSV010001227.1:0-10316 GCA_038093795.1 Retiboletus fuscus | reverse complement strand
GAATTAGTAACTGATGTCAGTACTTTCATCTGACATCAGTACTGTCAGTCACAACCAGTGCTGGTCAGACATATAAGTAATATCAGCTATTGTCAGTGCATCAGAAAAACTGCCAAGTTCCTGATGTGCTATGCAGCTAGCGCAAGCAGAGTTCAACAAGAAACCCGAAGTCATCCTCCCAGCGGAGTATGAGCAGTTCCGAAAGGTATTTGAAGAACGACCAATCGGACAACTCCCACCGGAATGGACTTACGACCACGAGATCAACCTCAAAGAAGGCTTCGAACCCAAGATCGGCAAGCTATATCCGCTATCACCGCGAGAACGCGAAGCCACCGAGGCCTTCCTAGAAGAGAACCTCCGGTCCGGTGCTATCCGCCCCTCGAACTCCCCTCAAGCATCCCCTTTCTTCTTCGTCCAGAAGAAAGAACTCGACGCCAACAGCAATCCAAAGCTTCGCCCCTGCATGGACTACCGGAAGCTTAACGACCAGACCATCCGTGATGCATACCCCTTACCCCGGATAGATGACCTCATCAACAAAGTGCAAGACGCCAAGGTCTTCACTAAATTTGACGTTCGGTGGGGCTACAACAATGTTCGCATCAAGGAAGGACACCAATGGAAAGGCGCCTTCCTCACTCACAAGGGCCTCTTTGAACCCATGGTCATGTTCTTTGGCATGACCAACTCCCCCGCTACGTTCCAACGATTTATGAACGACTCGTTCAGAGATATGATCTCAGAAGGATGGCTCGTCATCTACATGGACGACCTTCTCATCTTCTCCCCCAACGACCAACTCCATACAGAACGAACTAAGCGAGTTCTCCAACGGATGGAAGAACTCGACCTTCACCTTCGCCTTTCCAAGTGTTCCTTCGCCACGAACCAAGTAGACTACCTTGGCATGATCCTCTCCCCCGGAAAGCTTGCCATGGACCCCGTCAAGCTTGACGGCATCACATCCTGGCCTGCCCCAACCTCCGTCAAAGAAGTTCGGTCTTTCCTCGGATTCGCCAACTATTATCGGCAATTCATCCCGGACTATTCTACCATAGCTCGCCCCCTCATTGACCTCACTAAGAAAACCCAGCCTTGGCATTGGGATGCTTCGCAGGAAGCCGCATTCCTTCAGTTGAAGGAACTGTTCCTTTCGAAGCCCGTGCTCAGACTCCCAGATCCCAGTGCACCGTTCGCCATTGCGACCGACGCCTCCGGCGTGGCCACGGGTGGTATCCTACTCCAAACGGATGAGAATGGTGCCTGGCATCCTTGTTCCTATCTTTCTCAGTCGTTCTCCCCAGCAGAACGAAACTACGACATCCATGACCGCGAACTTCTCGCGATCATCTGCGCTCTCAAGTCCTGGCGCCACCTCCTTCATGGCTCCTCATCGCCGGTTCAGGTCTTCACTGACCATAAGAACCTTACCTACTTCCGCGCTCCCCAGAATCTCAATCGCCGCCAAGCCCACTGGTTGCTGGATCTAGCGGACTTCGACTACAAGATGATCCACGTCCCTGGCTCCCTCCTTGCCGGACCAGATGCCCTATCCCGACGCCCCGACTTTCTTGCCCACACACCGGACAACACTCAAACGGTCCTACTTCCGGACTCTATCTTTGTCCGCCTCATTGATTCCGCCTTGCGGAACCACATTAAAACTACATCAAAAGACGACCCCTTGTACCTCCAGACCCTGCAGGCCTTCGACGGTTCTATCCCACCCGCCTTCCGCTCCCGTCTCAGCGACTGGCAACTCCACGACGGCGTCCTCACCTATCAGGGACGCATCTATATTCCCCCTGTCAGCAACCTGCGTCAGTCCATTCTGCAGCGCTGTCACGACCATGCATCTGCTGGTCACCCGGGCTTTCTCAAGACTCGACAACTCGTTGCGAGCGAGTTCTGGTGGCCTGGTTTGGCCCAGTATGTTCGCAAGTATGTCGAGGGCTGTGCCCTTTGCCAGCAGCACAAGGTCAATACACACCCTACGACCCCTCCGCTCATCCCCAACAAGTCCACCGCCACCCGCCCCTTCCAGCAGATTTCCTGTGACATGATCACGGATCTCCCTGAGTCTAACGGTTTCACGGCTGTTATAGTCTGGGCTGACTACGCATCTTCGAAGGGGGCTATTTTCTGCCCCACCACCAAAACGGCTACTGCGGAGGATGTTGCCGTCCTCTATTTTAAGAAGGTTTACCCCAGATTCGGCCTCTATGAGAAGATCATCTCAGATCGAGGCCCCCAATTCGCCTCTCGCTTCGCAAAAGAACTCAGTAGGCTTCTCGGATGTTCCCTTGCGTTATCCACTGCGTATCACCCTCAGACTGATGGGGAAACCGAGCGGATCAATCAGGAACTCGAAACCTACCTGCGGATCTTTGCGGGGAATAACCCGACCACATGGGCCGATCGGCTGATCCACGCCGAATTCGCTCATAATCACCGCCCTCATTCCGTCACCGGTAAATCCCCGTTTTACCTAATGATGGGATATGAACCTACCCCGGTACCCACCGTCCTCCCACTCACGGATCTCCCCGCCGTGGAAGATCGTATCAAGGAACTTACCACTGCCCGTCAAGAAGCCCTTGCTGCGCATGAACTAGCTAGGCAAGTCATGGCTTCTCGAAACAAAAAGAATTTCACTCCGTTCGAAAAAGGGGATCAGGTCTGGCTCAAGGCCAGAAATTTAAAACGCAACCTGACTCACCCGAAGTTCGCCCCGAAACGTGAAGGACCTTTTACCATTGTCAAGGTATTGTCTCCGATCACGTATCAACTCCGCCTCCCCAAGACATGGAAAATACATCCGGTTTTCCATGCCTCGCTCCTCACCCCCTACAAGGAAAACTCCATGCACGGCCCAAACTTCCCTTCACCCCCGCCTGACCTTATCGATGGCGAGGAACAATATGAAATCGAGAAAATCGTACGACACCGGGGTTCCGCTGTCAACCGGCAGTTCCTCGTCCGTTGGCATGGCTTTACCTCTTCCGATGACTCCTGGCTCCCGGAACGGGAGTTCAAGCATGCCCAAACAACCCTTCGAAGCTATAAGAAGCTTCACCCCAAGGTCTTCTCTCCTTAGAACTCTACACGCTGGTCTCTACGTGAGAATCACCAACCGAGCTCTAAACGACCTCCTTACCCTTTACAACGATGTCTTACTCCCCCTCGACCGAGTCTTCCCTCACCGAGTCCTCGCTCACATTCACCGACTCCGCTCTCCCTTCTCTCGAGGGAGTCGACGAATCCTCCATTCTCGCCCAAGAACTCTCCGTTCCCACCATTCACCCCCCTATGGTCCTCGCTGAGGACTCCTCTAGTAACGTCGCCACCCCAGGATGGAACACTGAACCCCTTCCCTGGCCCTCTGTCCTTGAACAGGAAGAGAAGCCAAAGACCATCCTGTCCGTTAATGTACCATGATTTGCATACACCCTCCGATCTGACCCGCTGTCTTGCGAGTCCGGACGACTCCTCCAGACCCGACTCCGAGACTCCCGCCTGGCCGCTACCATGCAGGCCCATTTAGATGTAGACTCTCCTTTAGAATCTCTGTACTTAGCCTTTTTACAGGTCTCTCATCTCGACCCCATCGCTTCATTCACCTCCGCCAATGCCCAGTCGGAGTTCTTCTCCACCCAGCTCCGCCTCGTAGCCCGCCGCATACGCTCATACCTCCTCTCCGCCATGCACCAGCTTGACATGCTGGACTTCATTGCCGACATAGAACGATATTCACAGGATCTTGCCAGGGCAGGCCTCCCTCTCCCACCCGTTCGACCCTCACTCCAAGTTGAGGCCATTCTGGCCCCTTCACCCGCCGAGCCTGCTGCTCCGACGCCATCCACGTCGTCTTCCCCGCTGTCCCCCAGCGAGGTGAACCTCATTGACCGACTCGAACGTGTCCACCTCATGAATGAAGGTGAGATCAGTCTCAGCCCCGATCATCCCCTCTACAACGCATCCTGTTTCCACTGTCATCGCCTTGGACACTGGCGCATCGACTGCCCAGAGTACAAGTGCCCGTTCTGTCTTCGCATGCGCCCCGGACATATTCAAAACCAGTGCCCGCTTCGTCGTCGTCCCCGTCCTGCAACCCCATCCTCATCATCTCAATCTTCTAGCTCCTCCCGCTCTTCACGACGGTTGCACCGTCCACGCCCTCACCCACTTGCATCCCGCATTCAGGATGAGCCGGAGGTTGACTTTACAGACGACGTATGGGACGACACCGCCTACGCCAACGTCACTGGTTCCCCCAACGGGGGCTACCTTGATCTCTAGTAACCCTCAAGTGGCATTGAGGAGCGTAAGAAGGGGGTAATGTTATGAGTTGACCTGGCCCCGTTCATTTCTTTTCTTTATTTTACTTAGCTTAGTCTCGATGGATCGCTATCCATCTCGTCTGGCCTTACCCAGACCACTTGTACACAGCATGTAGGTCGATACTCCCACGGACTGCATCTTTCTTTCATTTCCGACTAATGACCCCGCTGTCATTGTCACTTCGGGCTGTTCCGGCCACTTCTTCGTTTCATGATAATCTTTGATAGACAGCTGCTTCTGATCGACACTGATCGACAGATCCGCAGCGGATGTGACTCGTTTCGACTCATCCTGAGTCCTTACGCTTCCCCGAGTCACATCTCCCTTCATCCCGCATCGACCCGTCTCTTCTACGGGTTTCCATGCCTTTCCATGACTCGCGTATATAAACTGTAGCCTCTACGCCTGTATTCTCTAAGCTAGAGCTACTCAATCATATTCTTGAGATAACTCCTACGCTCGATCTCCCAAGACCGGGATAAGACTCGTCCTCTTCGGACTCATCGTATCCTTCGACGCTGAGCGTGCTCTCTGTGAGCAGATACTTCGCCCGAAGGTCCTTAGTCGTACCGTAGCGTCAAGAACGCTGGTACTCCCTCAGTCCCAGAACTCCCCTTGAGTCTACGCTCGACCCTACCCGGGCCAAGCGTAACAGACGAGGCCTGCAATGGCACCAACAGCAAACGTGATCCCGGTCAGAAGCTACTGTCCCAGACACGCAGTGGACTGCATGAACTGCTTGAGGGTGGTATACGCTGAATTGGCGCCTTGTCACATCATCTAGGTCAAGCTGCAGGTCTTAGCAAGGACATGCAGAGAAAAGACACTTACGACAGGGAATAACTCTTGGTATATGCCCGCGATGCCTTCTTGGCGTACGATGGACACAGTGCCATGCACCAGACCGCGGTGAAGAACAACGAACCTGGCTCCTATGGAGAAGTCCAGGTAGTATGAAAGGTAAGGGGTGCAATGGGTTCGTCCCCAAAGAGGGTTCGAGGCGGAGGTGAAGTGCCAGAAGGGAATGGTCCAGGAGGAAGGATATTCTGGACATGTGTCCAGAGAAGAGAGCGATAGTCTGGTAGCGGGAATGGTAGTCCGATGGTAGATACGATAGTCTGGACATGTGAGTCTGAGGGGAGAGCGACGTGGAAGACGGTGGAGATGATGACGGCAACAAGTACGTGCGTGCGTGCGTGCGTGGAGAGGATCCTTTGATCCTCAGAAGTCGAAAAGTGTATTTGAAAACCCAAGGTACAAGACTTTATAGTCCGGGCATTTCCCAGGACTGTCAGGGATAAAGAACACGAACTCTAACTATAAAACGAAGCAAAGGCAATGACAAACGGTAGCGATAAATGATGACGACGAATGAAAGGGGTAAAGATAACTACTTGTAAGTGGTATGAAAGGAGACCGATGAAGACCAAATGAAAGGACTAATAGACCGGATGGGACTAACCAAGGACTAAGAGACTGGGTGAGGAAGGATGGACTGGACTAGGTAAACGATGACCGGATGGAGTGTACACGACGATGGACAGTCTGTAGGATGTGGTGAAACGATGGGATACGACACTAGAGACGTACAAGTCTCTACAGCGGTATTAGGGATTTGGACCCTTGGTGTCATCAATGAGTTTCGTTCTCGGACACAAGGCAGTGTTGGTGGCAAGGAGACGCGAACGCGCATACGGATATGCACTTGATCGTTTCGGAAGGGGTGATGGCGACAATGGTCTCTATCACCCTGGCACCCAAACCCACTACTGAACAATGCTTGCCAGTGAGTCATGTGGACAGGTGCATGCTGCGTTGCACTGACCGAGTAGACTTCTCGGCACACTGACTTTGCCCTATGAGAACGTGAGTGCGAGAAGGCGACATGAAGCAAGAGAGCGACCTCTGAATCCACCAACATGCTCTTGAAGTGGTCATAGCTCACGAAGCGCACCCCAGCCTTGATGGCATTCCCGATGACGAGCGCTGAACAACCCGAATAGAGACTGGTGATGCCCTTGTCGCGGATGGTCGTGCGGATGATCATGAGCGATGGTTCTCACCAGTACGGCGACGGTGAGCTCGTGAGCGTGCGATGAGAGAAGACTGACCTGACCGCCAAACTGGGAATGTGTTTTCATGAACTCAGTGGGATACGTCATGAAACTTGCTAAATGCGCTGAGTGAGCGCAGAGCGACGAGACGACGGTCGATGTACGCTTTGATGGCTACAAAGTACAATGAAGCAACCTGGCAGATGTCCAACAAGAAGTTGGATGAGGTGACATTTTGCCAAAGAGATGTTCCCTTTCTCTCATCATCATCGATTTCATTGATCTTGAAACCCAAGTTGTACTGTGTATCATAACTTTTCTTGTGATCGACGTTGTAGTATTGTCTGTCACTGAGTCATGCTAATGAATTGATGGACACTAAATGCACATGATTATAACAGACGAGTGGAAAATACAATGGCTCCACAAACGTAGACAAAGGACTTGTGAATACAAGGTCAACATGGATTGGACAGTGGCAAGGTGAGAGTCTGTCGTCACCATTCAGGAGGGTTATTTCGGGAACCTCTCCTGGCACCAAGGTTGCATCGACTGGGGAGATGGGCCACCCTGTGGCATTGCACAACTACATACTCACAGTTTATATTTGACAGGGTAAATCAATGTGCTTGCAGCAGTCCGACATCATGGAGACATTCGGTCATTAGGATGAGGGGGCTGTTGCGAAACAAGAATGGATGTAATGAAATGTGTAGACGCGAACAGAGGGACAGACTCACACCTTGTCATCAATGTCGAGTCGCCACTGTACCTTCCAGAGCGATTTCCCTCATCAGTCACTAGCAGAATGATCAATAATGGGGCGGCAAGTGTATTCTTTCAATTTCTTTGCGCCAAGGGCAAGTGCCCAGAGATGATATAGGTGTGTGAACTGATGTATGATGATAAGGAGACACGTATATAACAGGCAACAACGGCGTATCGCAAGTAGATGACTGCGCATCCTTCTTTCCATCGCTCTTGCACCTCTACATGTATGTTTCAAAGAATTTATCAGCGGTCAAGCAATAGTGAGTAGGTGTGCAGAACAAACAAAGGGGTGGCACTAATGGGAACAAGAGTCGAGTGAAGACCAACCTTCCTCCAGTAGGGTTCGCCGAGGTGAAGTAAAACCGATTGATGGTTGAGGAGACGTACATTCAGTCGCATTTCTCGTTGATGGAAAGCACTTCGTGAGTGGTGGCAATGAAAAGATACGATGTTGGCGAGTGGAAGATGGCAAGGAGGTGGGAATGCTGATGAATACGGGGAGTTGTGTTCTCGACATCATGGTGACACTAGACAGAAAGCGGATTGTGAGTGGGACGAAGAGTGGCCAGGTGACTGTATGGAATGTGAACAGCCACGAAAAAGTGATCGAGTTCCAAGCACACAGCGGTTCATACCCTTGTGCATGGGTGGTTGACGTCTCGCCAGACGGGACAAGATTCGTGAGTGGATCGGGTGACCAGACTGTATGTGTCTGGTCTCTCTGGACTGGCGAGCGACTGCTCAGCCCCTTGAGACACGGGTACAAGGTGGTCGCTGTCAAGTTCTCACCTGATGGACGCCTCATTGCCACTGCCACGTGGTGGCATGACTCTATCTGGATCTACAACAGTCAGAACGGTGACCTTCTCATCGACTTTCCAATCTGGGTCAACTCGGCATTCAACCAGTCCCTTGCCTGGGTGGGCGATGGCAACCAACTCTTTGCCTTGTCTCGCGACAGCCAAATCCACCGTCTTGACATGTCCACCAGGAAGACGCTTGCAAAATGGCCCATTCACACTAGCAAGGATCCCGCGTGCATTGCCCTTGCAAGCAATGGCACATTCATCGCAGTGTCTGGGGGTTCCTCTGTCTCTTTCTGGGACACCACGACGCATGACCAAATTGGGTCTTTCATCGCACATACTGCCACTGTCGACTCCATGGCCATCTCGGTAAACCACGACGTCGTGATCGGTGGAGGTGGGTCAATCACCATTCGAAGTCTCCATGACACCCTTCCCTCTCCCTATGTCGACAATGTAAGTGTACCTGCATCAAAAACCCATGTGATGTGATTTAATCACAAGCTGCTCTTTTTTTTACCAGTGAACAGCAAGCATCATGCACGAGCGTGGAAACTGATGTCGAGGAGAGTTCAAGTGTGCTTATTTTTTGCCTTTTTTCTGCACGTTCCATCAACATTCATGTCTGCTAGACGACAAAATCACGCGTCTCGAGAAAACCATTCGAGAACTTGGTCATGAACTTGCTACATGCCAATGGACAGCCGCACAGGAAAAGGATAGCGCTAATGAAATCATCAACTCCCTTCGTTCACTGGCCGAGCATTCAAGTATGTCCATCGTTGCCCTGACACCTGCTTCATTGATGTCCATGTCCATTAGACAGTGAAATCGAGCATCTCAGGCAAACGGTCCATGAACTCATCATGTTTCGACGCACAGCCAGTCAGAAGGAAGATAGTCTCAATAAAACCATCTCGTCTCTTGAAGAGACGGTGCAGCAACTCCCTACCCAGCTCATCCAATCCCAACAGAAAGCCGAGGAGAGGGATAACCTCCTCCATGTGCATGAGCAGAAACATCATTGCGAAGCCATGTATACTGTGGGCCGCACATTTGATGCTGCATTGTCTCTCATCGAGATCACGAATACCATGAACGAGGAGGTGAGAGCCAACAAGATCCTCATGGACTGGCTTACTGGTGAGTCTCTGTTGTGTGTCGAAAAGGTGAAATCAACTTCTGCCATCAGAATTCACAAACTGATGTGCATTGACACTGGAAAAAATTGGTGACGACGCATCACACATTGAAAAACACGATGAAGCACTAGCAGCTTACTGTTACGCTTGGCCCGGGTAGGGTTGAGCGTAGACTCAAAGGGATTCTAGGGACTAGGAGAGCACCAGCGTTCTTGACGCTACGGTGCGACTGAGAGCCTTCAGGCGAGGTATCTGCTCACGGAGAGCACGCTCAGCGTCGAAGGGTTCGGTGAGTCCGAGGAGGACGAGTCTTATCCCGGTCTTGGGAGGTCGAGCGTAGGAGTTATCTCAAGAGTATGATTGAGTAGCTCTAGCTTAGGGAATACAAGCGAAGAGACTACGGTTTATATACGTGAATCATGGAAAGTCATGGAAGCTCGTAGAACGAGCGGGTGAATGAGGAACAAAGGGGGATATGACTCGGGGAAGCGTAAAGACTCGGGAGGAGTCGAGTTGAGTCATATCCGCTGCGGATCTGTCGATCGGTGTCGATCAGAAGCAGCTGTCTATCAAAGATTATCATGAAACAAAGAAGTGGCCGGAGCGGCCCAAAGCGACAATGACAACGGGGTCATTAGTCGGAAATGAAGAAAAGAAGCAGTCCGTGGGAATATCGACCTACATGCTGCGCTGGAGTGGTCTGGGTGATGCCAGACGAGATGGATAGCGATCCATCGAGACTAAGCTAAGTAAAATAAAGAAATGAAATGAACGGGGCCAGGTCAACTCATAACATTACCCCCTTCTTACGCTCCTCAATGCCACTTGAGGATAGCTAGAGATCAATGTAGCCCCCGTTGGGGGAACCAGTGGTGTTGGCGTAGGCTGTGTCGTCCCACACGTCGTCTGTGAAGTCAACCTCCGGCTCATCCTGAATGCGGGATGCAAGCGGGCGAGGGCGCGGACGGTGCGACCGTCGCGAAGAGCGGGAGGAACTAGAAGATTGAGATGATGAGGACAGGGTCGCGGGACGAGGACGACGACGAAGCGGGCACTGGTTCTGAATATGTCCGGGGCGCATGCGGAGACAGAACGGGCACTTGTACTCTGGGCAGTCGATGCGCCAGTGTCCAAGGCGGTGACAGTGGAAACAGGATGCGTTGTAGAGGGGATGATCAGGGCTGAGACTGATCTCACCT
>JBBPSV010001226.1:0-10323 GCA_038093795.1 Retiboletus fuscus | reverse complement strand
TTCGACACTGAGCGTGCTCTTCGTGAGCAGATACCTCGCCCGAAGGTTCCTAGTCGTACCGTAGCGTCAAGAACGCTGGTACTCCCATAGTCCCAGAACCCCTTTGAGTCTACGCTCGACCCTACCCGGGCCAAGCGTAACACTCAGGCCATAGAAAGTCATGGAACTCTATGGAACAAGCAGGAGAACAAGGAACTAAGGGAGATGTGACTCGGAGAAGCATCAGGACTCAGGATGAGTCAAAGCGAGTCATATCCGCTGCGGATCTGTTGATCAGTGTCGATCAGAAGCAGCTGTCAATCAAAGATTATCATGAAACAGAGAAGTAGTCGGAGCGACCTGAAGCAACATATGACAGCAGGGTCAATAGTCAGAAATGAAATGTATGATACGGTCTGTGGGATAACGACCTACGTGCCATGTGAGAGTGGTCTGGGTGAGGCCAGACAAGATGGATAGTGATCCATCGAGACTAAGCTAAGAGAAATAAAGAAAAGAAATAAACGGGGCCAGGTCAAGTCATAACAGCTAGGGACATGAGAACCAGCACGTTGTGCCTCATGATTATCATGGTAGTCCCATTTCCATTCTCTGTTTGCTTTGCAATGGGTATCTCCATCAAAGTCCTCTTGAATAACTCCAACCTCTGTTGAGGTAGTCTTGAAGTCCTTAGAAAGGTGCTTTGGTGTAGAAGGTGGAGTTGGTCTGAAAGTGCTTCATGGGTCTAGGGAGCCTGAGCCTTTTGATCAGGGATGTTGATCCTGATGCTATCCCCATTCCATCGTCTTCATCATTCCTATCTCCCCATCCAGCAGTGGCAGTAGTTGACCTGGTATCTTCTGTGTCAAACTTGTATGCTTGAGCGGGTAACTCAAAGTCCTGCTCAGTGTAGTCTTCATCATACCCTCCATCGTACTCTATGACATGGGCGAATCCATCAACCTCATGTGCTTGTGCATGGTCCAGCTGTCCTTGACCTTTTCCTCATCCTCTACCACGCTTTTGCTGGCATGTTTGGAAGTTCTGCCTATTATGGGCAGCTTGCTCATTTGAGCGATCCTGTTGGTAAGGGTGAGTGTTACCTCTTGAGTTACCTCGTCCCCTTCTCCCTCCTTGATTAACTCCTTGAGTAGGGTAGCCTTCTCTCTGAGGCTGTACTTGTCCATTCCAGAGCCATTGCTGTAAAGATGGTGGACCTCGTTGTATAACATTGGTCCTGTGTGCCTCAGATTGATCTCCAGTCTGTATGTAGTGGGCATGTGAGGTGAGGGGAGTGCATGTAGCACCTCGAAGTTGCAGTTCAGATGCAATCTTTGATATGATCTCTTCTACCATGAAGTTGGTGAGAGTCATGGTCTGAGTGATGGTGGATAGGAAGTTTGCCCATGAATCTGGTAGTTGGGTGAGTATGAACATGGTGCAGAATTGATCTTTAAGGTCAAGTCCAGCTATAGCCATATTATTGAAGTTCTTTTGGATCTGGTTCACCACCATGACAATGTCACTTCTCTCATTCATGTGGTGAGACATAGCTTCCTTGAATAAATAAAACTGGCCTGCGACTCCAGTGGTGCCATATAATGTGGCAAGCTTGTCCCATAGATCTTTAGCTAGGGACAGGAAGTCAACGTGAACATTGTTAATATCTCTGGCGATGTAGTCCCAGGTGACCAGATGCTGTAGCTCCAGTGATAGGTAAATGAAACAACCCAAAGTGTCTAGCACTGAGCGGTCGTCGTGAGAAGCTGGACTAGATTGCAAACGTCGTGGTGCCTTTATACTGGGCTAGAGTGGAAGTGAATAAACGTAGTCACCCTAGCGTAGAGCACCTAAGCTCCGAAGGGGAGTATGCCGACTGAGGTGGGAAGCCAAAGTCTGACTAGTATTAATCCTTAGACAGGATCTCAAGTAGATGTTTGGGGCACGATACAGAAGAACAAGACTGGTGTTAGCCAGCTTGTCTCCTGGGCTTTTTATACTCTATGGACTCTATGTTACATAATAAGTAATTAAGCTATATAAGGATAGAGTATGTGGCAGCATAGCAA
Source organism: Retiboletus fuscus (assembly GCA_038093795.1). Lineage (NCBI taxonomy): Eukaryota > Fungi > Basidiomycota > Agaricomycetes > Boletales > Boletaceae > Retiboletus > Retiboletus fuscus. The sequence continues at coordinate 8,275 of JBBPSV010001226.1, read as the reverse complement.
AGCGGAAGGAAAACATAAGGCATAAGGCTATGAGGCGGAGATTAAAGAGAAGCATGGATGTGTAATGCGCAGCAGTGCACAGGAATGAAATGGAAGAGAAGCATGACGGAGATGAAATAGAAGTTAATGTGAAAAGGAAGCGATATGCATAGTCGTGCACAGCGCGGAGATGAAGAAATCTAAGATATAGTAAACTTTATAAAAGTGTCAATAAGAGTAAACAAAGATAGTCCGTGATAAGATGTCAAATGTTGACAAGATAAAGATAAGGTGAAAAGATAAGAGATAAGTTAAGGGAACTTAGCGTGTAAGGTGAAAATTGACTTCGTAGAAATTGAACCGTAACAGTAAACCAACATGGTTCCTAATGTTTGAGCATCGTGTTGCTTCCACTTGAGTCTATCCGCTGCTAGTCCTGCTGGATCTGCATTAGTGAGTCCAGCATAGGTAGTGTCTCCTGATACCCAGGAGTAAGTGCCAATGACATTAAGGGCACTGCGGATGAGCTGGGTCCAGAGATTATAGTTGGAAGCACCAGTAAGAATGGGAATGCGGGATTGAATGGAAGAGTCGATCTTGAACTTGAAGATGGATGGAAGTGCCATAGTAGTCAATCAAATATGATTGAGAAGATAAACTGTTCAAAAGAATCAAGGTTAGCACTCGCATAATCTATCTCAGAATAAAGTGGAGTGTGTGGAGGAACATCCAGAGTCTGGAATATAGGTAATGGTGAAAGAAGAATGTGGAGCAGGATAGGAGTGGATTGGGCTAGGAGCACTGTTGGTGATGGTTCTTGATGTTGTATCATAGCTAGAATCTCAAACTGGACAAAGTCCAAGTTCTCCACATAGTGTGAAACAACCCAAAGCGTCTAGCACTGAGCGGTCGTCATGAGGGGGTAGACTAGGTCGCTAACGTTGTAGTGCCTTTATACTGGGCTAGAGTGAGAGGAAATAAACGTAGTCACCCTAGCATAGAGCACCTAAGCTCTGAAGGGGAGTAAGCCTAATGGAAGCACTAGGCCAAACTCGTACTGGTATTAACCCTTAGACAGAGTCTCAAGTAGAGGATTGGGGAACTCTCCAGAAGGACAAGACTGGGGTTACCAGCTTGGCTCCTGGTCGTCTTTATACTCTATGTACTGTTTGTATGTATTTACATAATTAAACTATATAAGGATAGAGTATGTGGCAGCATAGCAAAGCGAAAGGGAAAGGTGAGGCATAAGGCTATGAGGTGGTAATTAAAAGGGAAGCATGATGTGTAATGCACAGCATTGCACAGGAATGAAATGGAAGAGAAGCATAACAGTAATGAAAAGAAGACATAATGTGAAAAGGAAGCGATGTGCATAGCCGTGCACAGTGCGGAGATGAAGAGATCTAAGATATAGTGAACTCTATAATAATGTCAATAAAGGTAAACAAAGAAAGTGTCCGTGATAAGATGTCAAACGTTGACATGATAAGATAAGATGAAAAGATAAAAGATAAGAGATAAGTTAAGAGAACTTAGTGTGTAAGGCGAAAATTGACTTTGTAGAAATTGAACCGTAACATAGTGTGGGTTGGTAATACAAACATCGTTCATGATGTAAGGGAATTCCTGATTACAGGATTCATAGAACCATTCAAAAGAGTATTGTGAATAAGAATTCATGATGATATAAGAGTCAGCAGCTCCTGGAAACCTCTCAGAGTTGTGCCCAAATCCTGGCCATATGTTTCTTGCATAACGACCTCCTAGGTATCTCAACATGGGCCATCTTGACCCTAGTCGGTTTCTTCTTAACCTGTCTCCGTGGAGCTTGATGAGGTCATAGAACCCATTGAAGTCTCTCATCTTCTTGCAGAATACCTTCAATCTCTTCGAGTTCCCTATTAAGTCTCTATACTTCTTTCCTAGCTCATTCACCTCCTCTAGTGAGGGCATCTATCTGTCTTTCCTGATCTGTTATCTTGGTAAGTGAATTGATGTATAGCTGATAGTAAGGGTGTTGTGCCTTGAAGCGCAAGTGATGGTACTTATTGAACTGCCTGTTCCACTCTCTCTGTGTCGGTACTTCACTAATCTCGTATCTCTGCTCAGCAGGTATGATGATATCATCATAGGGATTGGTGGGAAATGGGTTCCTAATCCACCTGTAGTGGTCAAAGTCTTCAAAGTTGACTTTGAGCGATCTGAGGAGATTGATGAAGTTGGAGTTGAGAATGAAGTGGTTTTGATGCAGGATTTTGTAACCTTGGAAGTGAAGAGGGATATGAGGCATGAGTTCATATGAGTCTACAGGAAATGCAAGTCTAGTGCTCTCGTAGTAGGATACGATAGTGTCTCCGCGATATGTGAAGGTATTAAAGTATCAAGGCATGTTGAAGTTCAGGTTCTTGAGTTCCTCTCTGGGTATCTGAACTAGAAAGACGACTTGGTTCAAGATAGAAACTCAGTTAGAGATAATCAGGATCTGGATGAGAACCTTTGAGAAGACAACTAGTTTCTCAGTTCTGTCATCTGGATGAACTTCTACTATTATCAGATCCTCTGTTGCTAAGTCTAGTAATGTATCTGGATCTTCCATCTCTTCCTCATGCCAATATGTGGCTGGCAGGGAAGGTATGCACAATGCTGTCACATGGTGGAAGAGGTGGCAGTTCTCCATCCAAAAGGCATCTGGTGGGAGAAGTGGAGCTTGCATGCTGAATTGCATCAATGATCTGATAAGGAGGAGGAAGGGGTGTAGATGGTATGCATATATGAAGAGCTGGTAGGGAAGGAGCAGGAAGTGGCAGGAGTATAGGCTGGTCTGGAGGTCCAACATTGGCAATCCAAGCTGGTTTGTGGTCTGGGTCTCCATCACTGTCGTACTTAGGAGTTTGAACTAGGATATCCTGATTAGGTGAAGTCGGCGGTGTGTCTGGTAGTTCGGCGAAAGGTCTCTGAGAATCTGGAGTAGATAGGATAAGGGGAGAAGGCGATTGATGTTGGAAAGGGAGAGAAGCCAATACTGAAGCAGATAGGGTCTGATACAGACAAGCCTGATTGATCGCTATATAGTGTTGACACCTGATACACCTTGAAGATCTGCCCCTGCAGATCTCTCCTGTCTCTAGCAGGGTTCCACAAGTGTCACAAGGTATGTGATCGAGCAGTCCAAGGACTCTGGTGAAGTTCCCGACTCGTCTCCATGGGAAGTCTGTATGATCTAATCATACCTCTTGTACCACATCATCTGGGTAGACGGTTGTCAATGTGGTCAAGGTATGAGTGGAATTATGAGTACAATAGATCAGTGTTATGCCACAGGTATCAGAAGCAAGTCTGAATATGATAACAAATGAGTCTGCAGTGATAATCACTGATCCTGCAATGACAAGGATAGGATATCCACTGATCACTGCTGTGAAGATAAAGAACAGTGCAATGCACCAGATGCTACCAAGAACAACCTCACTCTCACTGCGCAAGCTTGGAACAGACATTGGATCGACAGTAAGTTATAAGCCTGCAGGGCTCATAACCTATGGAAATACCATAGGTAATTCCATGTGTGCAGCTGAGGGCAATGAGGGGATAAAGTGGGCCTGAAGTGGGAGATACTCACTTCTAGGAGAGTGAGTTGTTGTAAAGTGTATAGTGAAATCTTGAGTAGCTGACTGGGTTCTGAGTAGGAATAAGACTTATATTGTGAGAGTGAAGACATGTCCTACTTATAGGGTATCATGTCTGTATGTACGTATGTATGTCTCTATCATAATAGGTAAGTCCATGGAACATTAGAGAATGTCATGGAATGTATGTGTAATACATTTGTAATGTATTGGAAATAGTCTTGGTAATGCCAAGACATTCCTCAGTCAGCTGTTGTCCTATTGGATGATAAGATATCTGTTATCTATGATGTCATATATGATGAGTAATGGATATAGTGTAATGGCCTCTGTCCAGGCCTGCCTAGAATCATGGTAGTTGATAAGAATGATATGATATGAATACCATGATTCCTGATAGACTGGACAATGGTGAGCTCATGGACGATACCTTGGGTGCAGAGGATAGAGAGAATATGGAGTGGAATGAGGCCAAGACTGAGCTTGCACATGCCCATCTGTAGGGTCAATGTGCTACTGAGTTCCCATCCATGAAGTTCAAATCCTAATGGTGATCTGGTGTTGACAAAGCAGATGTATGTATGTACAGGGTGGGCTAGGAACTGAGCATATCAATGAGTTGGGCCAGAATCCAGAAGATGTTACGCTTGGCCCAGGTAGGGTCAAGCGCAAACTCAAAGGGGAGGTCTGGGACTAAGGAGTACCAGCATTCTTGACACTACGGTACGACGAAGACCTTCAGGTGAGGTATCTGCTCACAAAGAGCACGCTCAGCATTGAAGGGTATGATGAGTCCGAAGAGGATGAGTCTTATCCTGGTCTTGGGAGATCAAGCGTAGGAGTTATCTCAAAGGTATGATTGAGTAGCTCTAGCTTAAGGAATACAAGCGTAGGGACTATGGTTTATATACTCAGTCCATAGAAGGTTATGGAACTCTATGGAGCGAGCGGGTGAGTGAGGGACCAAAGGAGACATGACTCAGAGAAGCATAAAGACTCGGAAGGAGTCAAAGCGAGTCATGTCCGCTGCAGATCTGTTGATCAGTGTCGATCAGAAGCTGCAGTCAATCAACGATTATCATGAAACAGGGAAGCGGTCAGAGTGACCCGAAGCAACAATGACAGTGGGGTCATTAGTCAGAAATGAAACCTATGATACGGTCCGTGGGATAACAACCTACGTGCCGTGCGAGACAAGTCTGGGTTGCGCCAGATGAAGCGGATAGTGATCCGCTGAGACTAAGCTAATGAAGAAAATAAAGAAAAGATGAATGGGACCAGGTCAAGTTGTAACATTACCCCCTTCTCACGCTCCTCAATGCCACTTGAGGATCTCTAGAGGTTGATGTAGCCCCCGTTTGGGGAGCCGGTGACGTTGGCATAGGCCATGTCGTCCCACACGTCATCTGTAAAATCGAGCTCTGGCTCATCCTGGATTCAGGACACAAGCAGGCGAGGTCGTGGACGGTGCGACTGCCTTGATGAATGAGAGGAGCTAGAAGAATGTGACAAGGATGAGGATGGGGTTGCAGGGCAGGGACAACGACAGAGCGGGCATTGGTTCTGGATATGTCCTGGGCGCATGCAGAGACAGAATGGACACTTGTACTCTGGGCAATCAATGTGCCAGTGTCCAAGGCAGTGACAATGAAAGCAGGATGCGTTGTACATAGGATGGTCGGGTGTGAGGCTGATCTCTCCTTTGTTCATGAGATGAACCCTCTCGAGGCGATCAATAAGGTTTACCTCGCTAGGAGATAATGGGGAGGACAACGCAGATGGCATCGGAGCGACAGGCTCAGTGGGCGAGGGGATGAGAATGGTCTTGATGGGGAGAGGGGGTCGAATGGGGGGAGCTGGGAGACCAGCCTTGGCGAGATCCTGTGAGTAATGTTCAATGTCAGCAACGAAATCTAGCATGTCGAGCTGGTGCATGGCCGATAAGAGGTAAGAACAAATGCGGCAGGCTACAATATGGAGTTGGGCAGAGAAGAACTCTGACTGGGCATTGGCGGAGGTGAACAAAGCGATGGGGTCGAGATGAGAGACCTGTAAAAAGGCTAAATACAAAGATTTGAGGGGAGAATCTACATCTAAGTGGGCCTGCATGGTAGCAGCCAGGCGGGAATCTCGGAGATGGGTCTGGAGGAGGCGTCCAGACTCGCATGACAGTGGGTCGGACTGAAGAGGGTATGCAAACCGGGGTATGTTGACGGAGAGGATCGTCTTGGGCTTTTCTTCCTCATTGAGGACAGAAGGCCAAGGGAGAGGTGTGGTGTTCCACCCAGGAGTGGCGGAGTTGCTGGGGCATTCATCGGCGAGAACCATGGGAGGATGAATAGTGGGAACAGAGAGTTCCCGGGCAAGAGGCAAAGAATCATTGACTCCCTTGAGCGAGGGAAGAGCGGAGTCGGTGAAGGAGGATGCAGTAAGGGAAGACTCGGTAGACGGGGAGTAAGACATGTTACAAGGAGTACGAAGGTTGGTAGAGCTCAGTTGGTGATTCTCACTTAGAGACCAGCATGTAGAGTTCTAAGGGGTGAAGACCTTGGGGTGAAGCTTCTTATAGCTTTGGAGGACTGCTTGTGCATGTTTAAATTCCCATTCGGGGAGCCAGGTGTCGTCGGCAGCGGTGAAACCATGCCAGCGGACAAGGAACTGTCAGTTGACAGCGGAGCCCCGGTGTCGTACAATCTTTTCAATTTCGTACTGCTCTTCTCCATCGATAAGATCAGGTGGGGGTGATGGGAAGTTAGGGCCGTGTACCAAGTTTTCCTTGTAGGGCGTGAGGAGCGACACATGGAAAACCAGATGTATTTTCCATGTCTTGGGAAGGCAGAGTTGATACGTGATCGGGGACAATACCTTGGTGATGGTAAAAGGTCCTTCACGTTTTGGGGCGAATTTCAGGTGAGTCAGGTTGCGTTTCAAATTTCTGGCTTCGAGCCAGACTTGGTCACCTTTCTCGAACGGAGTGAAATTCTTCTTGTTCCGAGAAGCCATGACTTGCCTAGCTAATTCATATGCAGCAAGGGCTTCTTGGTGGGCAGCGGTGAGTTCCTTGATGCGATCCTCCACAGCAGGGAGGTCCGTGAGTGGGAGGACGGTGGGGACTGGAGTAGGTTCATATCCCATCATTAGGTAAAACAGGGATTTACTGGTGATGGAATGAGGGTGGTGATTGTGAGCAAATTCGGCATGGATCAGCCAATCAGCCCACGTGGTGGGGTTATTCCCCGCAAAGATCTGCATGTAGGTTTCGAGTTCCTGATTGATCTGCTCAGTTTCCCCATCAGTCTGGGGGTGATACACAGTGGATAACGCAAGGGAACATCTGAGAAGCCTACCGAGTTCTTTTGCGAAGCAAGAAGCAAATTGAGGGCCTCGATCAGAGATGATCTTCTCATAGAGGCCGAATCTGGGGTACACTTTCTTAAAATAGAGGATGGCGACATCCTCCGCTGTGGCGGTCTTGGTGGTAGGGCAGAAAACAGCCCCCTTCAAAGATGCGAAGTCAGCCCAGACTATTACAGCCATGAAACCGTTGGACTTGGGGAGATCCGTGATCATATCGCAGGAGATCTGTTGAAAGGGGCGGGTGGCGGTGTAAAACAGATAGATAGCCCGGAGGACTAGCAGGTAGTAGTCCTGGACTTGCAGAGGGGGTCAGAGGGCACGATGCGTTCGTCCCTAAAGGGATTCTAACTCGGGGAGAAAGGTCTGGAGGTGAGTCTGGTGTACTAAACCCAGCTAGGAACTAGTCCGATTGCGAACCGGACTGAAAATGAGGAGAAACGGATAGTCCGATGGTCCGGACTGAAGAGATCGGTTGGCGTAAGGCGTTGGAGACGACGAGAGACGATGGGACAATGTTGGGCGGTGGACGGTTGACGATGTGTGGACTTAGACGATAGACGTGGAATGCGGGTGAGCTGTATGCTGGCATTACAAGTCAGAAAATACAAAAACTATATAGTCCGATCCAAACCGGACCGCTAAGAAACAATCTAAGTAAGGGACGCGAAGTCCAGACTTCTAAGGGAAGCGGTAACTAAGGGGCACGACGATCCCTAAGAAGCCGAGGCTGTGTATGGACAAAGCAAGACAGAACCTTGTGAGCGAGCTCGAAACCCAAAACAAGCGGACCGAAACTTTAAAAGAAAAAAAGAACGAACAGTCCTAAAACGGTATAAGTAACGTCGTACGCACATGCAAGGGAGTGGTAAGGCACGTGAGAGTGGAACAAGGAACGATAAAGTTGAACCGGTTTGAACCAGACCTACCACGAACACCAGACTGACCTACTGTGGACACGGACTGATCGGTTTGAGGACGGACTGACGACGCGTGGACCGGACTGAGAACCCAAAATGCTAGAAGGGTGGAAAAGGCCTCATTTCAACCGTAGAGAGCTGGGACTCTCTACATCCGCAGGGGACTTGCTACTGACTGTCCCCAGTCAGAGATGCAACTCGCTAGAGGCATGGGAATCTGAGTTTGAATATGGACAATGCGGAGTGGAGTGCATCAAAACGCGTCATGGGCCCGTTCAACACGTGTCCTACATCTTCATCACCAACCACCACCATCTATCCCCTTGACTTCAATGTCTTTCGCTGCCCGCTTTACTTCCATCTCAACGATCCGACCCGGCGGCCGACCAACGC
>JBBPSV010001225.1:0-10325 GCA_038093795.1 Retiboletus fuscus | reverse complement strand
AGATGAGGGCATGGGCATGGACACGGAAGGGAAGGACGGTGCCACGCGGGGTTGACTTGACAGCGATGGGTTTATGCGATGATAGTGTGGGTGCGGTGCGGTTGGAAATAAACCCTGTGAGTCTGAACAGGACGCTTGTGAGGGCGTGCGGCATGATAGTTGTATCGACCAGTGGTGGGATTGGCAAGCGCACATGGTTGGAGGATTGAAAGCGAAGGGAGGGGGAGTAATGTCAGTTGGATGGATTGACGGATAAGCAAATGATGCAGAGCGCTTTCATCTTGAGACATGAACGGTGGTGCAGGTGGAAGAACCAGTCGGACGAGCGGTGTGCATCCCGGACTCCTAGGTGCGTAGATCAGTGGCAGCACCAGTGTTCTCACCGTTTTCGTCATCTCAGGCTCCGTCGGGACTTGACTTGGTCTCAGGCATAGCGTTATGTAAGCCGACAGACGCCAGCACTACCGAGTCTGCTGTGCAGTCATCGTCTTCGGTCGACTCCGGTGCAGTACTCGCGCTCGCGTTTTGTGCCTCTGGGTCGCTGCTTCAGCATCTACATTCCAAGTACATGTATTCAGCGCTTCCAGGTTGCCTGATTTGGTTTTGACGTGACCGTACTAAGGGGTCGTATGTCTCGTATACTTCAACTAATTCTTGTAGCTCGCGATTCCAGCTTTCCTGGTCGACGTAAAGAGTCCAGATGGTGGATAATCTTTCTAGGGTAGTTAGGAGGTGGTGTGAATGGCCTAGCTACGTTCTCCGTAGCGCGCTTGCGCCCTCCATATTGACGCGCTATGCCTTTAGCTAGCGGTCCGTTCCGACTCATTTCAAGTCGTTGCGCTGTCCTTTCTGCCTCGTCTCCTGTCGTACCCAACTCCATCTCCATCGCTCTGGTGCTCTCGAACGTCCTCAACGTCTCCTAACTCGTCCTGCCCCCCTACATGGCCTCCTGGCCCTCTCACTCGGCTCTGTGCATCCGTTCCGTCGGCGCGCTTACATTTAAGGCTTGCCTGGTCGCTCTAGGAGTCGCATGGTACGGCCGCTTTGTCTCCTGGTTTGTCTGGCAAGCCTCTAGCCCTCTTAGGTGAGTTTGCCTCCTTTCTCTCCTGGCGTTCACGTGGGCGTACTACCGCATTCCGGCATTATAGGCTTGTTACTGTCGCCCTTGTCACGGCTGGGTGCCCCAGACGCGTTCCCCTTGGCACTGGTAAATATATGCTAACCCTCGGTGAGGGTACGGGTAGGGTACGGGTAAGGTACGGGTACAGTATGTTGCACCCGTACCCGTGCTATTGTCTACGTATTGTATCATTCCTAACTACCCTGTTTCCTGCAATACAGGGCTCGTGATAAATACCACATGAGTCTAAAAGATAATTCCACCGTAGCCTGCCAGGATGGCATGTGGAGAGCGTTCGGGCGGTAGTTTCTACGTTTAGCATCCTGAATCTTATTGTGCTTACGTTTAACCTAGGTCGCTATGTGGGGGCGTTTGTTAACGTCTCAATTGTCTTATTTTTTGGGGGTTACTTGGGTTGGGTATTACTCGGGATCGTATGGAGCCTGACATTGGTATATCCATTCTAGGGTAACATTTGGATGGCGTTGCTGGCGGTTACCTGACATATCCGTTTTACTCGTCCACGCGTTCCGCTTTGAAATGACGGGAACTCGAAACGGAACGAAACGGACGCAAACAGAGGCCGAAGACTCCCGAGATATAAATGCCTCGGGGAGCTCAGTTGATGCAAATTGACCGCCATCACTCCTTCCTCTGGTATTCATCATAGTGATCGACGCGGAGAAGAAGCGCCAGCCTTTCCGGCAGGATCCTATGGAGAGCGATCACGGCAGCCAAGAAACACTGCAGGCGGAAGCGTGGCAAACGGCGGAACGGCAGCTCATTTGCAAGCTCTATTATTAGTTATTGCCCGCCGTCGTCGTGATCTCTTTATGAACTTCATTAATGTGCGTTGTATCTCTGGTGCAACCTGCACGCGCTGTGTTGATTTGCGTATGATGTTGCAGCGCACTGCGATCCCGTTTGCTCGGGTCAAGTGTTTATAGACGGGCCTGGGCCTGTCTGGTATGTTCTCACTCGTTTATGATGCCTCATAACCTACCAAGGTGACAGCCGCTCAGTATGATACTGCGATAACGATCCTTTATGCATTATATTGTCCCGCACAGATTTCGTCCAATATAGTAAGTATTCCAGTTATCTGCTAGTGCATTAATTAGTCGATATCATCCCAAGGCTCTTAATTATGTCTTGAGGTCAGTTGCATATCTTTCTCACCGGATCGGATGGTTGTCGAACAACTGCCCTGCTTAGACCCAGCTTTTATCAGTACTTGTGTCATCCTGTGGGGCTTGACGAGTGCTCTCACTGTCATCACGCACAACTTCGCTGGTTTCACGGCCTGTGGTGTCTTCATCAGGTTGCCCGCGGCAAGGCGACAGAGCTCACCAAGATAAGGATGACTAATGTGAGACACCCGAATTCAGGCTGCATTCTACCCTGGCGCCATTTATCTTTTGTCACGATGGTATACATGCAGGGTTCGTGTTACTTGGTCACGCCCTAATATTGCAGTGGACCCCAATCCACATCCTTGTAGGAACTGGCTTCCCGATCTGCTATTCTGTTTACTGGATTTCTTCTCTGTAATGCCTTTGGAAGTGTGGGTCTCTCCATGTTCTGTTTAGAACCCTTGATGCAATGGTCACACCTAGTTGTGTACCACAGCTATCATTCGAAGCATGGACAGACATCCTAGCATGGAGATGGTAGAATTGGCGGCTGTTTATGTCAAGCATGTCAGCTAACATCACTCCTGCCCTCGAACGCAGACTTTTCTATATCGAAGGCGCTGTAACGATCTTCATCGATCTCGTCTCCATGTGCGTTCGGTGTTACTAGTCCTCGCTTCATTTCACTCAATGACATCGCCAGGTGGCTGCTGCCGGATTGTGTACGCTCCAAGCCCCTTGATAGTAGCTGTTTGACGGGGCCCCTAAGCTTTTGTTTTTCTACCGTAGCCCGCACAACATCAGGTGGTTAACTCCCGCAGAGAGACATTTGGCACAGGCTCGGCTTGCAGAAGATGATGGCGAAGCCGACATGGATTCTCAGCAAGCCTCGTAGGTCATCCATGTCTCCTTCAGGCCCAAAATACAGACTGCATTTTCAGCATCTTTGAAGGGCTGATGTTTGGCACTCAAAGATTCCAAAGTTCCACTTCTCATGCTCATGTGTTGTTCTGAGGTGTTAGGACTCAGTTTCGTCAACTTCTTCCCAACGTGAGTGTTTCGAGAATGAAAACTCTGATCGAGATCACACATGCATGCTTGCATTCATGGTGGCTGCCACTCTCGGCTACTCGACGACGATCACATTGTTGATGGCAGCGTACGTACATACCCTAATGTGGCATTGATGCTTGGTAGTTATTCACTGCGTTTTGTAAGCCCACCGTGGGTCTATTCAACTATCGCGACGATCATTAATGCGCGCCATGCTGGTAAGCAGCTTGCCCGTCCTCCCCCACTTGACAGGCTACATTTGAGTTGACAGGTATGCGTGTATGCAGATGTCACTGGTGAACAGCTCTTCCACCTAAACGTCGAGTGGTGGGTCGCCATGATTGGCTACATCATCTCTCTGTCGACGGTGAAGACGGCCTGGAGGTATTTCTCGATGTTCCTTGTGACATCTGAATTTTGTTGTATGTATCTTCCTTACCCCGTGGTTCGAATTTCGTCCTGTCTAACTTTTTCGCGGGTATAATGTATTAGGGGGCTCGCTAGTGTTGGTATGGGTAGCTAATATCTCCCCTCGACTACCGGCAAAAACGTTTCCGCAGCGATCGGCCTCGTTAACAGGTTCGGAACAGTGGGGAATGTGTACGTGGTCATGTGTTCTTCCCTCCTCGGCCTCACGAACTGGCGCTCGACAGAATGGGATCCTACATCTGGAAAGCGAGATGGGGTCCCCGAGTACCATCCATCGATGATCATTTGCCTCTATGCGTTCGCGTTTATGAGTTTCCTCAGCTTCGGTGTGTATTCTGGTTCCTTGTTCGAGGTGCTTCAAAGTATGACCGACATGTTTCTCGTAGTGCTACGGGTGTTGCTCGTGCATGAGAATAAATGGATGGAACACGCAGAATTGGAGTTGGTGGATGGGCCTGAACGAGAGCGGATCGAGGAAGCGGCCAGGTTGGAGGGTGTCACGTTCGACGGGGCTGTGAGACGCAGAATGGGGTTCCGTCATCTGTATTAGCTTATCCGGTGGAAGGGTGGTTTTGATCATGATCAGTAATAGGTCTGAGACGGGCACATATGAAACACCTACTGGGACCACTGTCCGGTGGGACTAAAATGAAGCTTTGAAGTTTCATAATTATGCTTGTCGGATTCTTGACATCCGGTTCAGAGTGGAATTCATCTTTTCAACACAGAGATCCAGTCTGCTATGCGCACGGACGCCGCGGCTGTGCCTGTGGAGATGTACTTGATAGTGGAGGTGAAGCGCATCCACCTCCACATTACATTTGTACGGTTCAATGGCAAATTGCTGCGGTACATCGATTCGCAAGCAAATTCTTAACCCGCGTTCTAATCTAGGGAAGAACGACCAGTCGTCGGGACGCACTTCGTATATTCACGCTCGCGAATTTAGGCGCAAGTCTCACTGGATACGCTTGCAATGCTGACACTTGGCGGGCAACTCTTGCCTTTTTACAAATGCGGGCCCATGAGATTTGATAAGGACCGTCATGACGCTGAGATGCCCATTTCTAGCGAACGTGTTTCCACTGTACGTACCGGACGCGGCCGCCCAAAGCAGAAGGTCGGTCTCGCAGACTCCGATCTCGCTGTCATGCTCGTCGTCGACGACGACGGGCGTGTCACGACATCGGGGCACAACTTTAACCCGACAGACATCGACGCGCACGCGTCGGCATCCATCGCGTTCTCGACGCCTTCCAGTCTATGCAAACCATTGGGGAGGGCGACCGGATTTGGGATGAAGCACGAAAGGGACAGTAGAGTTCTTTAAGGAGTTCGATGGCCCGTTCCAGGAGCAAGGTGAGGGAGGGGGTCGTGTGCCTACATGAGTAGTGTATAGAACACACCGCTCGTTCTGTTCTGACCGGTGAAGTGGTTGTACGACCCTGCCGACGACGAGGGCGAGAATGTTCTGTTGACTCGAGCGTGGGAGGATTGACGTTCTCGAGATGCGATTTGTTTGGCGAGACCTCCTTTCCACACTCAATTGACCAATAAAGGGCATTACATGAAAATTCGGAAAGTACGATAATAGTCGTATCAAGTGGGACAGGCTAAAGATGAGGGATATACGCCGTCCAGGAGATAGTACTATCGTAAGCAGAGGAAGGGAGTGCACGAAGGCTGGCGAGCATCAGTCCTACAAGGAGTGCCCGGGATATGGCACCCATAGGGAGTATACAATATCTGAATACAGGATTGAAAATGTCGTCCACAGCTGGGATTTCAAACTTTGATCTCCACAGAACAAAGAGGACTAGTGGAGTTGCTGCCAAAACGACTGATGCAACGCGCCACAAGATTTTCTCCATCTCCGTCGGAAATTCGAAATTCCATGCTATCAGGTGCAGTCCTCCTAGGATTAGCCACGTAATACAAAGTGAAAGAACAAAGACAGCCTCTGGATCCAGCCCTTCAACCATAGTGGTCAGTTCGTGGGATTTAGAATGATCATGCTTGGGATTGCTCAGTTATAGATAGAAAACAGACTCGGAGAATACATACATCTGTGCTCACTGGGTATCCTTTTTCCTCAGCAGTCGACCGTGCGGCTTTGTGCATGCTAATAATGCGGGTAATTAACATCTGCAAATATCCAGGTTCCAACTTCCATGCTTTTGACCTGCATAAGCCATCTCAGTACCACTCCTGCTATGTTGCATAATCAAATACATACAATTCTGATGGAGGATACACTTTTTTATCCCCAGTGTAGCAAAAAACGTGGGGGCATTCAGGGCGGAGTGGCTTGTCCCACCAAAACAAAAGATATAGAATTGCAAGCACAGACATGCACACCGTGTCAAGTTCGACCAGTGTGACCGCGAGGCCCCGGGAACCGCGAACAGCAACCTGTAGTGTGAACCAAAAGAGCTGAAGCATGAAGATGGCCTTTCCCAGTGCATCTGATTTGCTCTTGTCCCTGATTCCCTTCACGGTGATAAGCGGATCTGCAATTTTCCCCGCCTTGCAAAGGCCTAGGAATTCATCCGCATCAATCGTCCTGGAATTACCTTTGTCGTCACGATAAATGAAACCGCCCATTCCCACAAAGTGGCTGTGTGTCATCGATAATTCATATCCGTTCTCTGACAATGGGGTTCTGAGTATTTTCAGATGTATCAAACAGGTGTATAATGTAGGAGAAACCTACCACGAAACTCTCTGACTTTGTGGTGAGCTTTGCACCAGTTCCAACTGGCTGTCGCAACCACCACCTCCGGGGCGAAAAAAGATATTATGAAGATCCATGGCGCCAGATCGGTGAAGTCTGTGTGCTTGTCTCGAAAGCCAGGAATATCCGGGTGGATTGCGTGCCACACGCAAATCAACAAGGTCAGCCCACAGCTCCCCAATATACTCTAGATGGTCCTCGGAGTGGTTCCATCAGATGACGGGCAACTCGAGCTCGTCGAATTCGTGTACGTCCCTTGGACGAGGTGGACAAGACAGAGAAGGATGAACAGCAGGCAAGTCATCGTGGTATGGAGGTCGGCGTGAATCATCGTCGATTGCAAGGCTGAAGTGAACTGCTTATGCGTTGCATGTGCTCTGTTTCAGGTTCCCGAAAATGGGCGTTGTTGAATCATTGATCAATCGGTCACCAACCGTATGTTTCTCCTCAGCGCTTCGATGTTTCGGACATCCCCTTCAGCCAGGGTCCCACCATGGACACGATAATAACGTGGTGGCAATGTGTACATAATTCGCGATATCTTCGTGGGTGGGGCTGCACTGGGGCGTTTGTGCAAAATGGGTGGCATGGAATCACGCCACGCGTTTTACAGAATTTAAGCTGCGTGAAAATGCATCTGTGGGTGGGTGGTTTAAGAACGAGGGTATGAATCGGGACTTCGTTTGTGACGCACGAGGCTTGCACATTCATGCTATGCGGTGTCAATTCGGCAACATTGGGGCATGGGCAGGGAAGGGAAGGGCGACGCTGCGAGGGTACAATTTAACGGCGCTGAGGCGCGATGTGGGTTTATGCGGTGCTAGTCTTCCCTGCGAGCGTGCTTCGGGTCCTCGAGGTCAAGGCTTAACGAAGTTGAAGATGACTAACACAATTCGTGTTTGCGTAGAGGTCCAGAGCCCCGCGAAAACGATCACGATGGACGGCGAGGGCACTGTGACCAGCGTGATCACGGATGGCTGGAGTATGTCTGCGATATCATGATCATATCTATCCCCAACTCGGATGAAGGGGGTGTGTAAAGCGCAATTCGCCAAAGAACGACAGTTCCGGGGAGCGCTGTAAGGACTCGAGGGAAGGTTGGACGATACCGAGCACCTCGAGGAAAAACGCAACATGAACAGCGCGCACTGTGGGCGACGTCGAGGCTGAAGTCGGCCGTGCCAGAAACGCAGATAGACTAGGCAGACGGTGAGATGGCGCGACCTGAGAGTCTAGAGAGACTCCGAGTGATATAGTCCGTCTGACAGGTCTACAACTGTGCCATTACTGTAAATTTGACTCCCTGAGGCCGTGACTCTCCTGGCGCTTGCAGGGCTTTCATTTTCGCTATCCACCTACCCGTCATCCAATTCACCCCCTCAGTCACTGGCACTGTCCACTGTGTACTACCACCAGTCCATACCGTGTAGTCATTTTCTGGTATCATAATGTATCGTTTTCGAGCTCTCGGACACCATCCAATGGCTAGAACGTGTTTGAGAAAGAAACAATCATGTCATTCAAAGTAGTCAAAGTGGTAGGATGGCAATTTGACAATTAAGTTACACTAGTACTCATGGGACGAGCCGCATCTGACCACCTGGTAAAGCACTCCTTCGTCTACGCGCACGCTCCAGCGGCGGCAAATCATCCTCCTCTCTTGATCGAATGCTGACATCTGGATCTTGAGCTATGATACAAGTGATGAGACTAGAATCGCATGGTCGAGGTAGAACGAAGACATCCACATACAGGGCGACGTATCAATACCACCTGCGTCTTCGTCATCGGCCTCTGAGGACATGTGGATAGGCATTTCATAACTTGGACTGGGCGAAGCGGGGATCAGATGCTTCGGAAGCATAGACCGACGGCGCTACAAGCACGATCATAGTCAGTATGGTAAACAGAGACGAGAGTACAAGGGGAGCACCTTGTTGTTAACACCCGCTACATTGATCATATCCACGTCGATCTTGAATCTCTCCTCGTCCACCTTTGAACGTTTTTCGACGCACTCGACCACCCAAGCGATACCGACGACGAAAGGTTTGGGGTCATTCAGCATTCTACACCGTCATCACACCGGTTGAAGGTAGTGGGGTAAGTAAAGGGGGGAACGAGATGAGCAATGAACCCACCGATACCGTGTCAACGTATTCGGGAGTCCGTTCTTGTATACGATATGCGTGCATGTCTGGCCAAGACGACCCATGATCTAAATCCCCAAATTTCAATCAACCTCTTCACTTTCGTCGCGCAATGGAGAACACGACATGGGACGATCCTCACCTTCGCACCGAGTCCCTTCAACATATCGACAAACAAGCTCCCCGCATCGTCCCCTTGCTCTGTCCGCACGTCCACGAATATAGCACACCGCTTCAAGATCTTGAGCGAGGATTTCTTGACGCCACCAGAACCATTCACCGTCCCGCTGCCCGGCCCAGCACCACCGCTGCCATGCACCTCACTATTCCCACCGGGACCCATGCTACCAGAACCATCTAGCACGGGACTTTCCTTTCCTGCCGCCGCGGTCGAACTTCGCAACCCAGTGCGCGTCCCAACCACTCTCGGTTTCGGCGGGGTAGGGGTCTGCGGTAAAGACGACAGGCTCTCTGAAAGCGCATGGAGTGCCGAGGAAGCCGGGTTGAGCGTCGAGGAAGATACTGCTCGTTGTCTTCCCTTGTCTGCCGAAATGGGGGAAGACGTTAGATCGATATCGATGCCATTGCTCGCATTGGCAGCGATCAGCGGTGATGGCTTTCGGGAGGCGGCATCTCCCATCGACGATTCGGTTGAGACATCTTGCATCGCCTCGTTTTGTTCGGGACCATCGACCGCTGTCGTGTTCTGCGACACGAAGATGTCTTCTTCACCTTCAGCGTCTTTCGCGCCGCCCAAGTCTAACCTTGACTTATGTTTGTCAGCTCCCCAACCATCCCTGCCCAGATCACCCGTGCGCCCCGACCCTTTCACGGGACTGCCTGCCACAACCGGCAAGCTCGTCTTCTTACTCGCCCTATCTCCCGCCCTGCCAAAGATCCCTATTACCCCCCTCCCGCTTCCTAATCGTCCAACCGCAGCCCCACCCCGGCCCCGCATCTTCCTCGCCAACGTCGATCCAAATTCCGTCGTAGTTGCCGCGCGCTTGAGCGACGAAGCAGTGGGCCGCGCAAACGTCGTTCCCGATCCCTGTGCGGTAGAGGCCAGAGGTAGCGATGCGTCATCTTTGGCTTTCCTCTTCCCTTTGCCGTTCTCCGGAGTCCTTTCCTCGTTGCCAACTTCATCCGCCCTGAAAAATCCCATACTTGTATTTGGCCGGCTGGGTGGTGGCACCACTAGTTTCTCCAACGCATGAGAAAGCATTGTGAGCGAACGTCCTGAGGTTGCGCGAGATGCCCCCGTCCCAACAGTGGCACCGATGGAACCAAGTGAGGAGAACGGGTTTGTATTTCCAGGTTGTGACGTCGAAGGACGCTTCAAGGGCGGTGCGGGAAGAGGGAGCTTCGATGGGGATGAGGAAGGGGCAGCTCTGGACGAACTTGTGGTGCTCGTCAACGTGGACGCTGAGGAGCCATCTGCAGCAGCAGCATCTCCTGCCATCGTTGGTTTCGCTTTAACGGATACATTAAGTGACGTCTGTCTCAGCTTGCCGGGGTCGAGCCTGGGATTTGATACGGAAGTAGACCTATGAGCGGTCAGTGGTGGTTTCAATTTCGAGGTTGCGGCACCAGTCAATTTTTGTGGGCTAGGTTTAGAGGTGTCCGTAGTCGATAGTAAGGGCATAGCTTCCACTTCAGACGAAGATCCTGCGGGAGTGGTCGTGGTCGCAACAGGCACTGACAAAACG
>JBBPSV010001223.1:0-10331 GCA_038093795.1 Retiboletus fuscus | reverse complement strand
CTTTATGGCCTGATTCTTGTATGTCACAACCAATTTTCATGTTGTATCATCTATTGCCAATGTGATACTGAACGGCATTCAGTGCCCTTCGAGTTCTTAACCGGTTTTGTCAAAGATAGTAAGCAATGGGTTCCTCGATTCCTCGTCGATATATATTCTACGAAGGAATGCATGATCGATGTCTCCTACGCCGAGTATTTCAACGTGCGTGGGATGCTGAACCGACCAGTGAAGCCTATATATTAATTCAATTTTATATACAGCTGGAGGGCTCCATCAAGCCTGACACACTCCTTGGTTCCCCAACTAGGCAAAGACATAGCTACTGGCAAGTTCCTTATCCTTACCTTGCCGTAAACTCACCCTGCGAATTGATGTTCAGTCTGAGGTTAACAACGCTATAGTTAGGTTCTGAGCTGTAGGAGATTGGTATGTTCAGATACTCTATCAATATGTCTAGGTTAGATATGCGTCGGTGGATTCGACTGGAATGGACTCCATGACGATCACTGCACGTCTACATGGCAAAAAAAAAGGATATTTCGTCTGTCGTGACCAGACTGATGCTCGTAACCTGCTGTTGAAGCTGCACAGTCGTAAGAATCTATGATAGCCCGCAAGAACCGGAAAGATGCAATGACGGTGCGGCAGCAACAAGATCAACAAACTTGAAAGTGCCCTTCATTCAATTCGGTTGCGCCCTATTCAAAGGACGTTCTTGGGTCAGATCGTGTTCGTGTCCGTGCCACTAGGGTGGCAACTGGCGACCACTAAGTTTCGTCAACAGGGACTCACGTTCTCACCAAGTTCTGGCACTGTTCGGCAGGTTGACCATGACTATAACGGCAATTGTTTGCCAGTGGATGGTTTTAAGGAATCTTGAAGAGAGGACTCGAAGTCACTTTTCACGGTGACTACGAGCAACCAGTGAAAAACGCCAAGCACAGACGGAAAAAAAAGTATTGAAGACTCAGCTCAGGGGTCGTCGACACCGTAGTAGTACTCACACCAACCCACTCCGTGACTCGGAGTCCGACAGAAATTGGCCACAACAATATTGTCTAAAACTAGATATATACCCCCTATTTACACGGTACGGGAATGTAACGGGAGGTTACAGCATCTAGAGCGGTATCTTAGTAAAACTACAGCTACTCATATATGCCCGTGATGCATACCAGCATTGTCATTGCAATGCTTGCCTGCCCATCGCTACGTCATCCACGTCAATCACATCTTCCACACGGTTGCTCTCCGACGCCACGCTTTGACAAGCGCCTGCGCTCTCGTAATCACCACCCCTCGAAAGCTGGGCTGTGGGGCTTGGAGGAACGTAACCTTCAGCACTGCCCCCGACGATGGGGATGGCATCGCCCTGCGTTTGCATGGCTTCCTCCACGCCCACATCTTCACAGCAATCCTCCACAGCTAGAGCATGACCTAGCCAGACGTCATCCCTGGCACTGTTCAACATCTCCACCTCCAGGTCGTCATCGAGGTCGTATGCGGAAAGACGAAAATTATTCAACGCTTCGTCAGTGATGTGCGAGTGCGTGAAGGAGGTGGTGACTGAGAGCGAAGTGACGCGACGAGCCTGTGAAGGCCGTGACACGGGTGGAGGACAGATTTTCGAGCCATCTCTGGCAGGTGTGATCTGGGATGAGCTGGTGATCGTGGCTGGGGCGGGGGATACCTGTGAAGTAGGTGTATCGGGAGCGATGGGGGGGTCCGTGCTACCTGTATGACGCCATACTTTCCAAACTTTCCAACGTTCACTCATATCGCGTTCGCGCCGGGGACGAGCTGAATGGATGATAGGCGAATGTTGTGGGAGCGAGCTATGGACACTTTGGGCAGCGTTGGGTGTAGCACGTGGGCGACTCACGAGGTAGAAGCCGATCAGGATCACGAGTAAGCAAACTGTGAGGTGTATTAGCCAGATAGCATACTCAATATCAGGGTTTGAGTGAAGGGAAGAAGCGCTGCAAGGATGCCCGTAAAGAAAGTAACCAAAATATTCACGAGGAAAACTTCTCGCTCATTTCGGAGCGCACATCGATGACGGTGGACACGCAGTCTCCGCGACGAAGACCGTGTCACGCGGTGACGTTAATAGCGCACCATCGAGCAAGGCAGCAAGGACAACGAATGAACACGACCAACCTACACCGATGACGATAAATATTATAGTGTTCTTTTCCAGGCCCCCGGTTCCGCTGCTAGCGTTGGCCTCAATGGTGGACCTGGAGTACAACACAGATTGGACGCGCATCGCTTCAGCTTCGCGAGTGTAGGTAGATGTAGATGGTTCACCAAGCCTGAGGTTATGCAGGTGGACGAGAGCAGGAGGCATGATGACCAGGAACAGAGTATCAATAAGTGAAGTTAAATACTGAGAGGACGTGGCGGCACTGAGCCTGATCTTAATGAATAAATGGGGCCACATTCTAAGGTTCTGAGTCCGCGCTTTTGCATTGCCCTGTTCATGGACCAATGGAAACTTTACCTCCACATTCCGATATACCCCGATTTTTTCCGAGTCCGGGTTGAGGAGAATCATTTCAGTGGACTAGTGGCTGTTGAGAACGGTGGCGATGAATGGGGCAGCCTCGAGGAAACCGAAAGGCACTAGGTACTTACATAAGCACACATAAGAGCATGACGGGAAGCAACCATATTTAGTCGACAAATCGGAGCAAGTAAATCGATATTTCGCCGATTCGACGCCGAAAGGGAAAGCGCTGGGTGCGCGTGCGCGTGATCAGCGACGCAATCAACGGGATACGGTGAGATGTGACTAAAATGGCAAGGACTACTAAAGTCCCATTGCTGTCAGCCGGCGGGGAGGAGATTGCCACGGTATCCGATCATCCGATGAAAGGCTCATTTACAGGAAGCCCAGCGGGGGACCTCATCACTACCCACCACGTGAGAAGTTGGAGACGACTTTGCGCAAAGTCAGCCTATGAGCGATTGGAGGGGAAAGACCTAACAACCGTACGACTTTTGCAGAGTTCTGACTGGATACCATCCCACCCATACCCAGGGCCTTGGAAGGCTGGCCCTCAGGCCTCAGGGCCAAAACCATATGCAACCACTGGCCGAACCATACTGGAGAATGGAAGGGATGCTGTTCAGTGCAGCCACTCGGATATAGAGAACCCAAACACCTTTGCGACAGGTGGACGCGCGACGACTACCCGCCAAATTGCCTCGCTGCGGAAAAGATTTAGGGGCAGAAGCTATATTACGTAAGCCGCACGGCAAGTATGCGGCGGTAATACAACATGTGCGGATTCCACGTTGGCCACAACTTCTGAACTTTCTGATAGAACTTCGACTTCGGGCAAGATAGGCAGGCACGTTTGGTAACTTGTCCAGAGTTCATTCCTCGGGCATAGAATGAGTGCCACCTTACTCCTGCCGTGTTTTTGTTTTTGCCTGGTCGCATTCGCACTCTCTTACTCAACGTACACTGAAGTTTTATGGTCGAGATCACTTCGTGCTCGTGAAGCTATCCTCAGGGAGTTAGGAGTCAGAGTAACTAAAACGACACGCTACAAGTTCATTGGGCTCTTTCATCCTTACTGGTGAGTGTAGTGCTTCGGCGACTTAGTATATTAGCGGCAAGCCTGCGGACGGCTCATCGGATCTTTTCAAGTAATGGAGGGGGTGGAGGCGAGCGGGTCCTGTGGACCGCGGTTGCCCATATACAACGCGAACACAAAGATATAATCTGTGTTGTCTATTCCGGAGACACCGATGCTTCGAAACAAGAAATCATTGACAAAGTTAAGGTCAGATAATTCTCACTTCTACCCCGATCTTCCCCCTACGTGACAGGCAACCATACCACTAGGCTCGCTTTGCGATTAATCTTGAACCTTCCGCACTTCATTTCATATTCCTGAAATCTAGAAGGCTGGTCGAGGATTTACGATGGCCCAGGTTTACCATCCTGGGCCAGAGCCTCGGTTCTATGTATCTCGTATGGGAAGCGATGTCAAGGTTCATTCCAGACCTTTACATTGGTAGGTCCTAGCTTGTCAATCCCCACGAGTCACTTTAGCGTCTCCTTACACCAACTTCTCCGCGACTTAGATACTATGGGTTACGCCTTTACCTTTCCAGCTGTAGCTTGGCTTACGAGAGCTTCCGTTCCTATCGGGGCATACGTTCATTATCCAACCATATCTACGGATATGCTGGCTCGTATCCAGGGTGAATCGTGGAAAATGCGAGCAAAGCGTCTGTGAGTACGTCATCCATGGAATTACACAAAACTCAATTATCGACACAGTTATTATCGACTAACGATGTATTACTATGCCCTATCTCTCTCGCATGCTCAGTTCTTGATGGTCAACTCGTCATGGACACGCGGCCACATCGTATCTATTATTTCACACGAACACTTCGGTTCAATGATCCAGTGGGCGCATCGAGTGACTCCTCTGTTATTCATAAAGCTCTTTCTCTCCGGGTCAGTTGTTCGATTGGCCATGTACGTCGTAGATGGCCCGTGTTCAGCGATTGGCAGCAAGACAGACAAGGTTAAGCCTGTGACTGTATATCCCCCCTGCGATACGCGAGAGATGGCCAAGTTTTCTCTTCAAGGCAGAGAGCGAATTATTCTCAGTGTTGCACAGTTTCGGTACGTTGAACGTTGTACATAGATAGGGGCGGATGTGTTCAATTATCAGCATGATGCTAGGCCAGAGAAGAATCTCCCGGCACAGCTTCGTGCGTTTGCACAAGTTCTGATGGACCACCCCGAGTACAGAACGCAAGGAGTAGACTCAAGCCAGGATTCCGTGCGACTGGTATTGCTCGGTGGGGCGAGGCATCAAGACGACCTGGATAGGGTCGAGTCTCTGCGTGCCTTGGCAAAGGAGTTAGACATCCAGGTATGAAGTGTACGTAATGATGCTATCTTTCACTCATCCTCTGTCAGAACCAAGTATCATTTATTGTAAATGCTTCCTACCCTGACATGCTCGGCTGGCTTTCCCGTTCAACCATCGGACTTAGCACGATGGTCGACGAACATTTTGGAATCAATGTCGTCGAATTCATGGTAAGCGGTGCAGATTCTCGCACCCTATCGAGGACACTCGCATGCTCACCGCGTGTTTTTGTGGTAATTAGGCGGCAGGTCTCATTCCCCTCACCCATGCTTCTGGAGGCCCACTGCACGATATCGTCGTGCCCTATGAGTCACAGCCTACTGGTTTCCATGCACGGACACCGGGTGAATTCGCGACGGCTATACACGAGGTATGATTCCGTCTCCGTCGTCTCCTCGTGGCGTACATGAGTGTGGATATTGATACCGCCTCTTCGACCGGTAGATTCTGACGATGGATGCTGCCACCGAACGAGGGTACAGAGAGAGAGCTAGGCGGTGGGCTGTGGAGAGGTTCTCGGAAGAAGAATTCGTCAAGGGTTGGGAAGGAAGCGGATGGCTAACATGTGTTCGGCGATGATGTATACTGTCTTCATCTGTTTACTCCGCACGCTTTGATGGTCGTCGTTCAATGTGAGCAGATTATGTTCATCAATGCTCTACTTTTAAGTTCACAGGTCTATCCGTGGATCGGATAAGTTGGGGATTCAATCCCGGATGCCTGTCGGCTGCAGCGTTGATCTGGGCGTCTGTCACTCAACCGATTGCTCGGTTTCGGCTCAGGTATTCTGGAGAAAGATATGTGTCGTACTGAAGAAGAGGCCCCGTCCGTCGCCTTTGTACACGAACTCCTATAGTATCGCAGCCACGGAAGGACGATGATACTGCCGTCTCTGTTCTCAGTACTACATGAAAACCATCATGCTACTTTCACCAGACCCATTAATACAACATGTGTGCGCGTTGAGGCAAACGTTAGGACGCAGGAGTTCTGGGAGCAACTTGCGTATGTACCATTTATGAAATTTCTGGTGGTTTAGTGCAATATAGAGTGCAGGAGCTGATCATGCATAATTCCTAGATCACCTGTCAAACTGATCGTTCAGCTCTCTGAGCAGAACAAGGCATTTCCCCTGTTTGCAAACATCAAACCTATGAGCTGGCTATAGATGAACCAATATTACTCATTAAAAGGAGAACAGTGTTGCCATACTATCTCATAAGTACCTACGTATGGCTGAACTTCAAGTTTGCGATATCAATTCTGTCAAACCGTTCAATTTTGGAGTGGACAATTGCAGGATCAGCTGCCCTGTAAACAGGGAAGATAGTGGTGAAGCTCTCAAGACGGAAGGGAACAGGTTAACGATTATATTCCGGTCGGATTTGGAGTTGCAGCAAGTAGATCTGCGAAGGGTATGTGTGAGGGACTCTACTACAGATCAGAACTATGGACGCTTGTGCCGTGTTCGTCATCCTACAAAAATAATCCAGTGGTGCATCTATTGAACGATGAATGAATTCATCTATTCAATGTCCGCACTCTGTATAATTTTCTCGCCGTCTTCGGAGAATTTCACGTTGTTCTGTTGATGTGTTGATAAGCTAGCACAGCGGATATTATGAAACGGCACCCTTACCGGGTCCGACGATGATTTACCGACGTACTTCGTATGTGCTATGTGGAATTACTGTCAGAGGTAGGATGTATACTGCGTCTAGCCCAGGTACTCACTTCCATATGCCACTAGATCTCCGCTCTCGTTCGTGAAGTCGACACGAGTGTACGCCAAACTTTTCCCTGGAAACATAAGTCCAGAATCTCAATTCGTCAGTCGCAAGGGTCCGTACCCAAAGCAGTAATTATCGCGGTTGCACTCAGAACATCGCCAACTCTACCGGCGGGCCGGACGAATGAAGTGCTGACGTCCGTTGAAACGCCAGTCATATAGTGTCCCTTGGAGGCGACGGCCAAGGAGCCCAGGGTATCTGTCAACGACATGATCAGTCCACCATGGACAGTCTGGCGAGTCTCGAGTATTAGCGTTCGAAAGTGTCATCGCGAGCAGGATGAACGCACCCCAACTCTGTTGACTACGTTGGATGTTGAATGATACTCTCTAACGTCAGAAAACGAGAATGCGCACGATTATATGGCTCTATTTTGAGCTTTGTCTCGACGAGGCCGGGAGTAGCCCGGGTTATAACAAGCTGTTATTTGATGAGGTCAGCAGGTGCAACTGTAGCTGTGGGTGTAGAGTATACAGACGTTCGGGAAACATTGTGCGTCATGGCCTTTATTGTCCATGAAGGACTTCCAGACCTGCATGCAGAGATACAGTTTGATTCAAAACGACGTGGGAAGAGGAATGGGTATACCCTCCGCGTGAAGCGCAGACAAGCAGACATGCCGGGAAATCTACGAGAAACCGATCTCTGTCATGTCTTACATTTGAGCAACTGAATGGCACAAACCTACAGTCGATACCCGGGTCACCAATGCGCGAGTTGGTTGTTAGCCCATTTCGGGAAGGTGTTTGTTTATTTCTAACGGCTTTGCCAAACGAGCCAAATTAGGAATCTTTGCCACACTTGCAATTCGCTCTCCGCTCGGTCGCAACCGACTGCGACGTCTCTCGATAGTGACTACGCTTGTTGAATTCAGACACCAGCGACATCTCTAGCGTCCGCCTTCATTTCTTGCAGCTCTCCAAAAATGTCAGACCTCTGTCCTGTTTAC
Organism: Retiboletus fuscus; assembly: GCA_038093795.1. Taxonomy (NCBI): domain Eukaryota; kingdom Fungi; phylum Basidiomycota; class Agaricomycetes; order Boletales; family Boletaceae; genus Retiboletus; species Retiboletus fuscus. Next base: position 2,685 of record JBBPSV010001223.1, on the reverse strand, counting down.
GCTCCCTTCTTTGGTGCCATGGTGAGTACCAGCGACTGCTACTGCGAGCCGATGTTGAAACGTACTCTTAGGGCTGCACTTCTGCGATCGTGTTCACCTGTAAGAAGACAGTTTCAATGACGAACCACTCATTAATATCCGATTCCTTCCTCTTTTCCTTGTGCAGGTATTGGAGCCAGGTTCGTACGCGATTGTCGTAAAAAATTTCACACTTGAACTGACCCACTCTTAGTTATGGTACCGCCAAGTCTGGTGTCGGCATCTCTGCTATGGGTGTCCTCCGACCTGACCTCGTCATGAGATGTGTCATTCCAGTTATTATGGCTGGTATCATTGCGGTTTGTGTCACTCTTTGTGTCCCCAGTACAATTATAACGAGTAACCATACAGATTTACGGTCTGGTCGTTTCGGTCCTTATCTCAAGCTCACGTATGTTTGGTTGCTGCTTTTTGTTATTCTGTTGTGCCAATTGATTCCCGGTTGCAGTCGGCTCTGCTGTGTCACTTGCATCCAGTTTCATTGACCTCGGCGCTGGTCTTTCCGTCGGCCTCGCAGGCCTTGCAGCTGGTTTCGCTATTGGAATTGTTGGTGATGCAGGTGTGAGGGGCACTGCGCAGCAACCGCGGCTATTCGTTGGAATGGTGAGTTCTTTATCTACACCATTTTTCCATTCTGTTGACTTGCCACGTAGGTTTTGATTCTCATCTTCGCCGAAGTATTGGGGCTTTATGGTATGTTCCGTCGGCTTATTCTGGTTTCTCGCCATAATGAACCTTTTTAGGCCTCATTGTGGCTCTCATCATGCATACCAGGGCTGGTGAAGTTGCTGGAGTAAGCCATACTGTTAAGCCGAATTCTGCTGCAGCCATTGATGATCCCTTAGTGTTGAAATGCCTCCGCCATGGCCAACGACGTAGATAGACGAGAATGCGACTCGATTATGATATTTGTTGTCTATCCGCGTCTCCTGTTCCTCTGCCTTAGGACAATCTCACCTGCTGCCCAGATAGTGTGCCGTTGTTAGCGAATTGAGGTCTATCGTGTTCAACAACCAAATGAATATCTTCGTAGCATTAAGGGTGTACCCGAGTTTAGCAACCAAGTACTTCATCAAGTATTCACATTAATATTGTGTTAGTTGACGTGTCTGATCACAACTCGCTCGCCAATGCCAGCATTCGAGCTGACCTCCTCCTAGGGTTTGGAGAGATGATTTCTTTTGCTTCGTTGCCTAGGACATTGCTGGCATTGTCCTCGATTACCCTTGCTACTCTGCCAGTGCTGGCTGCCACAGTTTCCTTACCACCAACGTCGTCCAACGACCCGTTTCGCGCCATCTTCCTCATACACCGAACTCAGCAACCAGAACCCCCATTATGCTGCTTAAAACCACTGCCCGTCATCGACCCTCCAGAAGGACCCGAAGACGTTCTTCTGTCATTCGACGAGTGGAAGTCAAAGCAGTTCCACGTCAGCTCTCCAAGTGTCCCTGCAAAACCCAAGGTGAAGACGTCGGACGGCGATGCCTCCAATATCCAGAATGCCGACGCCCCACCGATGGATGCGTCATTATCTCCTGACCTGTCGTATCCCACTTCTGACGACAGCCTCCCACCACACTTTCGTGTACCCATCACCGACCGGTTCAACTATGCCAACATGGACTGTTCTGCACGGGTACATACGAGCCACAAGTCTGCCAAATCAGCCTCATCGATACTCTCGTCCAAAAAGGACAAATACATGCTCTCGCCGTGTAGTGCCGATGCTCAGTTCGTCGTGGCGGAACTTTGTGACGACATCAGGATCGACACGGTGCAGTTAGCCAACTTCGAGTTCTTCAGCGGGGTGTTCAAGGACTTTTCCGTAAGCGTCGCAAAAACGTATACTGGTACCAACGAAGGGTGGACTCCTGCTGGGACTTATCGTGCAAAGAACGTCAGAGGCGTCCAGGTGAGTATTCTCCGTTTCGCGACTGGTCCTTGGTCTAATGGTACAGATAGTCTTTCCATACACCGACGTCGTTGCGTGGTTTCTACCGGTTTATTCGGGTTGACTTTCACTCCCACTACGGGCACGAGTATTATTGCCCCATCTCCCTGCTTCGGGTATATGGGCTCACGCATCTGGAAGAATGGAAGTGGGACATGTGGCAAGACGAGAGTCGTGCTCGACTAAAGGATTCCATTGCGCAACGTTCGTTAACTGCAGAATACTCGGCGGCGAGCAATGCCACGGGTCCCAACGTGTTATCCAGCAGTGGTGTGAACGTTTCCACGACCCAGCTTGGGGCCGACGGATCCCGCTCCAATGCCTCCTCGCAGTCGCCTGTTGAAGCCACGAGCACACCAACTCGTGAGGCATCTTCCTCCCCCAGTTCGCCATCCACACATACTCAGTCTCGGAGGTGGCCCTCTCCTCATGTCCCCGGTGAGGGAGCATCGATGTTGAGCAATGGAGATAGAGAGCAACAGACGTCGGGGACGCAATCCACAGGGGTGCACTCGGTAACAGAGGCCATCTCGTCACTGTTATCTATCCCCACGCCTGCGTCTGTCGTTTCGCCTTCCCAACCCACGGTCGAGCATCCTCACCTCCATTCGCATGATTCTGGAATACATACACTCACCACCCTTTTGTCACAGCCGAGCAACCCTCCGATACCTCCGCCTGTTCAGCAGACT